>CM069530.1:85215000-85375000 GCA_035773235.1 Eospalax fontanierii
TTTTCTTTCGGGAAACAGAGCACTCTAATTCAAATCCATTATTAAAAAGCAGTTAGCATGTGTACTTCTGAGATGCCTGTGACTTCACTCTTCGGATTTTATGTAATTCTAAGAGATGCTCCTATGTATTTGCTGTTCAGTTGGCCCGGCATTCCAAAACTGAATGTCTTGAGACACAGTACGTATTTCCTTTCAGTTCATGAAGTGTTTCACAGGCTTCTATGCTCAAAAGTTCTCTTAATGGCTATACTACAGTACAGTGTATCTTGTAGCTATGCTTACATTAAGAATTTTTATGTGTTACACTACGTATGTCTAAAGGGGGTTAGATAATTAATTTGTATTCTTAAATTAATAGTTGATAATTAAAACCTTTGCATTTTTGTTGTTTTGTAATAACACTATTTTTTCAAAAATTGCAACTAGAAGTAAATACTTTCCCTTTAAACTAATTTCAGTTTAACATAATAAAAATAGGGAAAGCATCATCCACTGAAAAACAGCTTAAATTACATGTACTTTGTCACTGTAAATAAACAAGGTAAACATTGACATGACTTCAGATTATTCTTGGAGTGAAAAAATTTGCAGTTCAAAATAAATTCCGCCTTTGGTCAACATTTTGGATGCAATTCAAAGTTTCTCATAAAATAAACATATTTTAAGGGGTGTTTTGAATTTCACTGCATAATTTCTAGCCAACAGAAATGACAGTGGTATCTTTAAAGTTTATGATATGTCAGATCAGTAGCCATTATGCAGACCTAACGAGATTGTCAAGAGGCAGTACCTTTCCTCTGCTTAACCCTACTAGTGGGACAGGAAGAAAACCTCCCATAAGTGGCCCCTGGGGAAACTGTCACAGACAAAACTTCTATTTGTTTCTTAATAAAAGTATTCTTTCCTGATAAACTGGAAAGTGAGTTGAATTGTTAGTCAAAAAAAGAAAAAAAAGGGCAAAGTGTTCATTAAAGTAAGCTTCGTGAGACCTTTTCAAGAAAGAGGAGAGTCTTAGGTTCTGCATAATAACAAATTGTTTCAAAGCATTAGCTTGAAATGAAAGTGCCCCATCACAACAGATTGTAAATTTTTTCTGCTGCTTTTAAAAGTGCCTGGATCATTTCTGCAGCTTCCCTGCTAAAGTATTTGCTATTTTATTTAAGCATTTTTTTTCGAGAAATGAACATTCTGAGGCTTTGCAGAATTATTAAGAAAAGCTGTCCATACTTTACATGTTGTTACATGTGTTTATCTGCTGATTATAAAATGTGTTAAACAGTATTTTAAAAACAAAAAAAAATGCAGCACTACGCTTTGATTAATTCAGTGAACAAAACATATGCTGTTGGTTCTGTGCTATGAAATTTGTATGTGATCAATAAAATCTTTAAAAAGAGCAACTTTGGCTTTTAGGAGCGTGTTGCCGACCATCTTTTTCGTCCCAGTTAACTTGGGGCTCGCACTGTTGACTCAGACAAACAAACCCTTTCTGCTGACTTCTTTTTGACATACTCTTGTCCTCTTTCTAAAATTTCTTTAGGTTGGAAGCTGTGTACTGTGGTTGTTACCCACTTTGTCCCAAAGATTTGGTTTATCCTGAAATATTTCCAGGTAGCTGCTTTTATGTGCTTTCTCTTTGTTGTGATTTCATACATGATTCATGCTAAACTAAAAGTTTGGAAATAAACTTAAGCAGGAGCAATTGTTTATTTGGCAAGTCAACATGTTAGTGTTAAGGAAAATTTTATGTGTTTTAATACATTAGAGTAAGCTTATATTTACCATCTGTTCTTTTAAGATAACACAAAAAGCAAGTTTTCAAATAACATTCTTCATTGTTAGCATACACATCCCATAATGATGGATTTTTATAAGCAGGTCAGTACTGTTGCAATTGCTTACAGATTTTTTTTAATGATATACACAGAGAAAAATCAAGGAATGAAAGTCACACCAAATTCTTTAAACAATTGACTGGTTAATAATATGCAACTGTTGTACCGAGTACATACGGCTGTAGTACTAGTTCTTTGAAAAAATTCTCATCACTAAATATATCACATATGCATTGTGCTACATTAGAATAATGTATTTTAATCACCCAAAGGAGATGTCTAAACAGCACAACTACACAGTCTTACTTAGCATTAAACATCCTTGTGAGCTGAGGTAACCTTATAAAATCATGCTTAAATAATGTAAAACATGAGGCGGCACAGAGCAATATGCATTTTTAATTAGTAAAGTGACTAATATCGAGTGTGTGCTTTGAGGTTTTTGTTTCATTAAAAATGTATCTGTTTTTCCTGCAGCTGAATATCTGTATTCTACACCTGAACAGCTTTCAAAAAGACTCCAGAATTTCTGCAAGAGACCAGATATTATAAGAAAACATCTTTATAAGGTAGTTATTGAAAAGAGATTTATGTGATAGAAATGCCATATTGAAGTACAAAGAAATATTTTTAAAAAAACATTTAATTAACATACTAATGTTTAAAGGAAACATGCTAGGGAGGAATATTAGTTGTTACACTAACAAGGATTAATTAAACTGGATGCCAGTTGTATTAACCTAGGTCTTATGAAATACGTGCACTTAATACACAGTACATGCTTTTTTTTAATTTATTGTTTTCTAAGATGACTGTCCTGTACATTTAGCCCCAAGAGGCTTATAAAAATGAACTTGGATTAATGTAACTCATTAGTTTAAAAGGAAGTAAAGGAAAGATTCCACAGTTATACTAATGAGGATAAGCCTTTCTTCCCATCATAATGAAATCTTTGGTCCTCAAAAATTTAGGTGATTGACATTAGTGAAGTTCAGTGTTCATTTCTGAACTCCTATAAAGATGCCTTTCAGCTGGATGTAGTGGTGCTTGCCTTTAATCCCAGTGCTCTGGAAGCAGAGGCAGGCAGATCTCTGTGAAACTGAGACCAGCCTGGTCTACAAAGCAAGTTCCAGGCTAGCCTGGACTACAGGGAGACCCTGTCTCAAATAAATAAATAAATAAATAAATATGCCTTTCAGAAGTTGAACTCTCCTCATCCTGTTTAAAACAAGACATAAAAATATTCAGTTTGTTCAAAATCGAGACTGTCAGTCTCAGAATAGCATAGGAAAATCACATGTAAATGGCATCATCATTGCAGGCCTCTCATTTGTTATCTCTTGTCCTTACCTGAATCAAGGACTTTACATTGTTGAAATAACATGAGAGCCCCTACTGACAGTGTAAGTAAATGATGTGGGATGACTCTGCTTTATGAGTTTCAAAGGTGGCTCTAGGCCATGAGTAATATACCTTTTTATATTCTTTGAATATAACATAACATTTACCTTTTACATAAATTTAGTATAGTTTAAATATGACACTTTATAATCCAGTATCTTTTAATTTTCCTATGTTAATATATTACCTTCTACATGAAATATAAGTTTTTGCCTTTTCTCCTCTCTTTTTGTCGTGGTCTAAAATTCATCTGTTTACATAGTGATACTTGAAAATATGACTCTGTTTCTCTAGGAAACAGTTAAACTTCAAGAAAAAGAGAGAGAACCAAAAATGCAATTTAACACTCAATTTCAAGCTCATTATCTTTCATTGTCTATTAACTTGGCAATGGTTCAGAAGGTAGCTCGTAATAGTTTAAAATGCTGACTGCACAGTTCCAGGCTCCAGTGTCACTCCTGACTGTCATATTGTATGCATGTGAAACCTACAGAGAATGCGGGCCTTCAAGGGTTACCCCAATAGTACTCCCTTCTATAGTTCAGTAGTAGTTTTGTTCATATACAGCATGCACAGAATATTCACCCATGAGATAGGCAGACAAAGGATTCAGGTTATGAAAATTAAGGAAATAAAACAAGTTTGGATATAAATGGATTCATTTCATATACATGTATACACATACACATAAACCTATTTTCAGTGAGTTCTGTTAAAATATTAATTTTTGTTATAATTTGGGTGAGTTTTTGGTAAAGTATTTACAGATATATTTCAGAGTATCAAAATATGTCAGTTCTTAATGTTGCTTCAGGTAAGGCCTTATTAAACCTGTTATTCTATATCTGTGAATATATATATCTTATTAACTATTTCACAGGTTACTGCATCAAGTCATCTGTAGTTATAAAAGAAAACATCTCTAATTGAAATGTTTCACTATAGTTACTAACATAACAGAGAAATAAGTAGTTATCTTACAAATTAAAAAGAAAATTTCCAAAAGAATGTTAATATACAAAATCCTTCATGTAACTTAAAAATAACTCACAGTGGGTTACTTCATCAGACAACTGTATGTTAGCCTTACTGATAGTTTTAAACTTTTCCATCGCAATGTTTTGTTAAATTAGTAATTCATAAGGATTTACATGTATATTTTCATTTTTTACAATGAATTTTTTTTACTATAAATCTATACCATGTCTCCAAGTATGGATAAAGAAAGTAGTCTAAAATTGTAAACAACCAAGAACTTTAAGATGAAATTATTAGGAGAAATTGGCACATCACTTATCATGGAGTTAAAAATCATAAGAAGGAGCTCATGTTTGGTTTATTATACTAAGACAGGTCCAAGCCAGAAAGCAAGAATGCCTCCAAAAGATGGCATCAATCACAGTCAATTTTCAGATCCTGTCTTGTCCGTGCACACATTTCAGGTAGCATTTGCTTTCACTGATGGCTTATTTCCTTCAGTGCAGTGTTGCCTGCTTGTCTCCTGCAGTGGAAAAGGACCTTTCATGTATTTTTGTGAAAAGGATGGGAGGGCTTTTGCTTCTTTACTATTTATTCCATTGGACGGTGCTGCTTTGCTTTTATAAAGCATATGCTTCTAAGATGTGAAAGGGTAGAATGTCACTGGATTCCTTAATTTGTTCCTTTTACATTTCACACCTTACTCTCTTTTGTTGTTCAAGTGCCACAGTTACAGTCATTCCAACTTCTTAGAGTTCAGTGTATGAAAGAATTTTTCATATGGATCCACACTTAGAAATTTAATGACTGGAGTAAGACTACTAACACTTGGCTTTCTTCTCACATGAGACATTATACTTTCAATATGAGTGAGAGCTTAAAGGCTGTAACTTGCAACAGGATTTGAAACAGAATCATAGTAACTGAAAAGCAGACACAAAATTGAGAATGTTTTGGTAGTGTTTTGTTTTGTTTCTTAAAGAGTTTCTTTTTGCTGTAGAATGTGTCCACGGCTTCTCACCTGAAATGCTGTCTGCCTTTCTCTCTCTTTCTCTATCTCCCTTTCTCTCTCTCTCTCCATTTTTATTTGGATCATTAGAGAAATCTAATGCATATACAAAGTAAATGTTGCTTAATAATCTTAAAAATCCAAAGCTGTAATCTTACTTTAAAAAAAACAATCTATGCCACTTCTTAAAAAGTTCACATGCGTGGAGTAGTCATCAGCTGTTACTTTCGTACTTCCTTCTGACATGAAGATGTGTTTTGCTCCAGGTAGGAAGTTGTACTAACCATGTACTTGCATAGAAAAACAAAACAAAACTTCATTTCATTCTCAGTAAGAGCTCCTCCAGACTGCTCAGCCTACTGTGGGCAAGTCCCTAAAAGAAGTCATAAGAGAAGCAGACGTGCAACAATTTTTTATAATAACAGTCGTTACCGTTTCTAGCCCAAGCAAGTCTACACCATAAAATATTTTTGCCTCACTTCTACTGTATGATTATATTTACTGAAATTTTCCAACAATTGTGTGAGATCAGCACTTCATGTTTTTAGATCATTTTATTTTAAAATGTTTTAGAAAGCACAGACAGTCCCTCCTTATCAGTATTGAAAACAGAACCAGAATGTAGTAGATGTAAGATAGACATCCCCTGGACTGACAGAAGAGAGTCCTTCAGAGCCTGCTTCTTGTTTGCTTTATTTACAAACTGAGTAACACAGGGCAGAGGGGCCACCATTCTTCTCCTTTTTTGAAAATGACTTCTGGTTTCTTAAGGTTGTTTTTTACTTTGTCCCCTTTAAGTTCTTTAACATTTGAGGTCTATTTAATTATTATTGGGAGGAGAGAAGAATTTTCAAATCTTGCCTAAAACTAATTCCAAACAATGATTAAGCTTACAAGGCAGACTCAATGCCCAGAAAAGTCATTTGTGGTTGTTTTAATTATGTCAGGCTACATCTGTCCAAACTGTAGCCAAGCCACTTCTAAGAACCCCTGCAAGAGATGGTCAACTTAGCAACCCCCTTTAATTTGAGCTTAGATTCTGGATATGGACAAGGTGTTAACACTCCTCCAAAAATCTTAGTTTTCCTAAAACATTAAAAATTATGATGACATTTTAAGAACTTCTAAAATCTCTGAACAACATCTACAAAATTTAATGCAAATTCTCAGCCTCCAGCTTTTTCTGTTCTTTTTCCTGTCTTTCATATTCCTTCCTCTTCCCTGTCTCTTCTTTTTCTCTTCCCTTGCTTTTTCACTTCCTATGATCATATATGCTTTGCTTTTTCTTTGACTGGTCTAACTCACATAAAATCAGGAAGCTCTGCTTTGACTAATTCAGCTTGGTTCAGGTTTGTCTTTCTCCGTAGGTGATTTCTTGGCCTGTGTGTGATTCGTCTGCAAATCCATTGTGGTTTTCCACCATCATAACCTTTCCCCCTGAGGAAGTGCTATAATGAAATAATATAAACCCGTTTGTATATGTGAAGCACTTAATAAATTCCACATAATAGTGAGAGCATTTATCTTGTGTCCTCAGTGCTTAAAAGTAAAATTCACATTAGCAAAACCATGTATTAAGAGTATTGTATATCTTCTGCTATGAAAGTTAAAAGTTGGATGGTAACTGTCTAATAGCTATCATCCATAACACATAAACCAGGAAATGTGTATAAGAGCATGTCCTCCGTGTGCAAACTGCTCCTTCCAATAGTTGAAAATCAGTGACACTTCAGCCAGTCATAAACTAGGCTTTGTAAGGTTATCAGACTTGGTGGCTTTGGGGAATATAGTTGGAAAAGTGAGACCAGTTTGCAGTGTGAGTTTTCAGCCTTCTCTAGTGTGTCAGTGGTTCATGCTTATTCACTGCTTTCTAACCTCTCCCCCTCCCTCCCCTTGTGGCAGGGTGAAGTGGCTCGGTTTTCTTGGGCAGCACTGCGTGGTGAATTCAGGTCTCTGCTCACAGCAGAACCTAGGGAAGATTTGCGACAGATGGGGCTAAGTCACAAACTTGCAGCCTAAGGCAGAATCTGAAGAACTTTCCAGAGTGTGCCCATATTTACCTGATCAGAGAGAAAAGAAAATCTGCAGAGGAAGCTGAGCCTGGCTGCTTGTCATAGCTGACACAGAGCCATCTGCCACAAACCTGTGGCGGCTTCAGATCTCCAATCCCTGCCACCACCCCAACTCAAATTAAATACAGATTCCTAGAGACGTTATGATGGTTACACATGTCCTCGGCATCACATGTAGGAGACTGTTCAAAAAAAATATGTGGCCTGTTGTATAACCGCACTCATGTGTCCCATATGTGGTGCCACATTGAATTTCCGGTTGAAGCCGTTTTTATCCTTTGTACTGGATGACACGGTGCCTGAATTCTTTCTTTTTGCCGACATGATGGCAGCCAAACTGCAGCTTCAAACACTCACACTTGGCTGAGTTTCTACCTGGGTTGCCAGGTTATCATCAGGGCCTTCTTGTGTCCTCAAAGGGCCACAGGGCCTAAAAGGAGGAGCAGAATGCTACCGGACTAATTGGGCAGCCATCTCAAAGCCGCTTGCAGGCAAAGGGCTGCTTTTAGCACTTTTCTTTTAGCAAATTAATGACTCTCCGGCACAGGAGTTTTTAAGTGAAGGTATTAATAAGGGGTCTGGCAGGTATTCCCAGGATTCTCAGAGTTTCATTTGCATTTAATTAATCTTAAAGAAAGTTGCAAGATAAACAGCTGTAATTCGGACAAACATGGCAGATACAGCAAGTGAAGCCCTCTCATCCATAAAATGAACACGGAGATACTTGTTTCAATTTTTTTCCTGGAGTAAAAATAGAGAAATCAAAATAACTTCTAACAAAACCCATAATTTGGTACAAATATTCTTCAAAAATATTTGCATCTAACTACAAATATCATCCTTTCAAGATAAGTCACTTATGATTCCAGTAGTCAAGCTGCTCTATTTGTTGATGTAAAAATGTTTTGAATGGCTAGATTGTAAAATAAATTTTTAATAAAGTACCCACTGCAATTTTTAATTAGCATATTCATTTACGTGTAAGTGTGCGCATCTCTGTGTGTGTTTCTTGCTGAATGTTTTCCTTGTGTCAGAGACAACGAATACAATTGTTTCTTTTCCGGATGAACAAGGATCTGTTTTGCAAATGTTTGTTAGATATTATGACATTTCCAAGATTTTCTTTGCATTCTGGAAAGCAGGAGGTAAACATTTGTAGTCATTAAGGTAAAGTCTGTTGATAAGCCATCTTCTGTTTACTAACAGGTAAATTGTAACTTCCCTAGCTATTGAAACGAATAACTTCTATATACTGCAAAGTAAGGAGAATCCGGGAGAGGTGACGCACAAGGGCGGCCCTGAGTCTGTTTCTAGAAGGACTGGGTGGTCTAACCAGCATCCAAGATGGAGCAGATGGTTGTACCAAACTCCTACAAAGGCCACATGAGAGGTAGCTGTTTTGCTACCTCTATCTTGCAAGCAGGAAATCAGTCAAGGTTAAGAAGTCATATACAGTGCCCAGAATAAAGGTAGTGTGCAGATCAATGAAAGCAGGAAATCTGTCCATGAGGGCTGGGAATTCCAAACAGGATGGGGAACAGTAGAAACAACAAGGTGCCAGCAGGCTCCTTCCCGTCTGATATGGGACGCATGGTATAGGGGTGGCCACAGTGCTACTGGCTTCTAGTTCTTGCTTACAAGGAAGCATTGGACAAATTACTCTCCCTCCCCATAATACAAAGGGCTCAGAAGCTGTCACAGAATCTCTTCCAGTCTAAGTTTTTGGAACACAGAATCTAGCGAGGGTGGTCCATTTGAGAGCAAATCGAACGCTAAAATTGTGAATAAGAAGTTTATAGACACTTCTCTTGAGCAAGGTTTTACTTTATACTTTAAAGAGATGATCCAGTCAAAAAGGTGCTATATCACAGATGGCATCTCTCAAGGTAATAGAGATCTTACAGCTTAGTTTTATGTTTATTTTTCTATCCTGAAATTATTATGAGTAGATAAGCTCATATATACAACTAATCCATGTGTCCTTTTACTGGTTCATTGAGTAGAAATTATCTTTCAAAGACTATATCCCAAATATATTAATATTTTCTTGATTTGGGGGACAAGGTCTCAACTAGTCTCAAACTCACTGCGTAGCCCAGAATGATCTTGAACCTCTGCCTTCTGCTTCTACCTCTCAAGCACTGGAATTACAAATGTATACCACCATGGTTTATGTGATGCTGGGGTTTGAACACAGAGCTTTGTGCATGTAAGGAAAGTAGTAACATTTAACAGAACCTGTATATGGAACTTTTTCCCTAACAGACTCAAGTCAGCTTTTATCTTTACTGTGCTCATCATTCCCTCCAGGATGAAACTTATATTATAATAGTCACTCACGAAAACTGTGCTTTCAGACTTGATATTAGCACATCTAAGTAATAAAAAATTTTATTGATATATAATTCTGAATATTTAAAAAGATGTATCTGTGTTTGTGTATATGTCTGCATAGACTTCTCAGTACCCATGACACAGTAGAGTGTTAGTAAGTTAGCTTTTTGCTACGTCAGTGGATAACTGGGAATATAGTTGACTCATTGTTTCATAAAAGAGATCAAATATCACCATTATTTCCTGGCATTAAATACAGTTTTTTGAAATGTCTGGGTTTTTTTTTAATACTCAATTCTATTTTTTCTTCTTTTGAACACATCAACACAGTTTATGTTTATGTTTATTTAAAAGCCTGGCCATTTTCAAAACTTCAGCATCATGTCTAGGATGCTGCCCTATGCCTGTGTTCCTTTGATAAGCAACAGGATATCTAGTTTTTAACGTCATTTTTTTATGCCATATTGATCTTGATAGGTCAAAAGACCCTCTGAAGATGTTTGGTGTCCTGTTTGGTGTACATCCTTCGAATACAGTTAAGTTTAAGCAACCTGCACCTATTCACTGCTCTTCAGATATGCCTCACAGGTGGGAGAATAAAACCCGTAATTCAATTGTAACTCTCAGCTATTGAAGGCTGCAGATTTTCAACACCTTGAGATGCATCTGGAAGCAAAGATTTCATTTTATGTTGAAAGTGTTCATTGTATTTGATATTTTTTAAAGTAAAATCTGTTTTTGAGAAAGCATCTGCTACCCAGAAATATTATGAGCCACAAAAGAAATTTCGTTTAAGTCTCAAGATACTTTCTGATGGGTGATAGAATCAGTCTTAAAATACTATCCCTGAGGTCCTTCAGTGCTGATACATTCTGTGGTTCCTAATCTTCTACAAAATATTAACAAGTTTCACCTTAACTGCATCTCTGTCCCAGCAGAAAGTTAGAGTATTTATTACCAGACTTTATATTTAACAATGAAGAGAGTATATTATAAATATGAACAGAGAGGTGTTTCATCTTAAAATCTGTATTGAGATACAGGCCATCTTCTTTTCAAACAGTCATTTAAAATGTAATTTAGGAAGCTTTAAAATGCAGAAGCAGTATTACCTGTTGCTCAAAAAAGAAAATATGAGATTAAAGTATTGCACACAGCCAGGCATGATGGCACCATGTCTTTGGTACCAGCACTTGAGAGGCAGAATCAAGGGGATCTTTGTGAGTTTGAGGCCACCCTGGTCCATGTAGTGAGTTTCAGGTCAGCTAGGGCTACATAGTGAGACCCTATCTCAAAAAAACAAAATAATAATAATAATAAAATACACTATTTTGCACACAAAAAGGTGTGCTAACTAACACTAACTTTACAGTAATGATTCTTTGGGAGTTTTGGAGGAAGAGGACAGATCTGTGAGCAGAGATGCAGTCATGATCACTGCATGATCAACAAAGACATGGTTCAGAAAGGGTTATTTTGACCCTCGGTTTTATGGCACTTTGTGTCTGAAATGTTATTAAGGGCTATACCTTTTCACTGGAGCTATAAAAACACTTTGAGTGGAAGTGTTGCTGCCCTGCCATTGTTAACATTTCCTGATTTCCTACAGTAACAATTGAGTCAGAAAACCATTCTTGTCCCATAGAAAGCGACAGAAGCTTCCCCAACTGCCAATTTTGCATGAGATGTCCCTCTACTTACCAGGAGCCAAGGACTTCATTTCAACCCAGAAACAAGTCATATTATGGATAGAGTCAGACATGACTGTGCATGGGTTCCTTAAGTACTTTGCTTTTATCTTGAAAATTCTTAACCATGAAGTGGTTCACAGAAGCTCTCAGCTCCCAGGAACTACCCACTTTCCATTCTCTCAAGAGCTCTACTAACTTGAGTTTCAACGAACTTTAGGAGAGATTCCCAAGTACCCTCAGAACACTGACCCAAGAAATGGATGATTTTCAGGAGATAATCTAAAACGTTCATATGACTCTCCTGTCAGTAACTGTGTTTAAACAGCAAATACATGGTAGAGTGCTCGATGGCACTCTTATTGGGAATATTTACTTGTATGATCTTTCTTAGGAATGTGGACTCACTTATATTTGAAATTTTAATGTTGCCAGTGTCAGTTCATAAGTGAAAAACAAAAAGTTGTACTGCATACATAGGAGCTGGAACCTACTGAAGACCCAGAAGGACTCTGCACAGCCCTTAGCCACATGGATTTTGTCTTTGGGGAAGCACCAAGTTCAGGGTGCATTTCTCAACTGGACCCCTAATTTGGTTTCTTTCCTCTCTAGGCAAAAGACATCAGAGGGTTACTTCGTGCCCCACACTGCTGGTGTTAAAAGGCACGAGAGAGACCCTGAAGTGTGGAGAGTTTGTTAATTGCCATTCTAGGCCTTTAGGGAAGTAGTAAATGCACATGATGTGCCTCACAGGCCTCCATTCTCTGTGGTCCTAGCTTGTGCTGGATTCATCTGTTCAGGTAATTTATTGGCTCTGTTGTTAAGAATTTTGTCTTTGTAGCCTCTCCATTTCAGACATGGGAGACTGAGGACCTACGGAGAGGTTGCCCTGCTTTGGGCTCAGTAGTGGCAGAGCCAGGTCTAGGACACAGATTGTTCCCAGGCTTGCTCTTAAGATTGTGCTTGATTCCATTAGTTGGGACCATCATCTGTTGCTTCTTTTTCTTCCCATTCCCATCTTTGGCTAGCAGAAGAAACATGGGACACTAAGTATCTGGAATCCTCCTACAGATTTATTTCATGTTTTACCTGGTCATGTCTGTATTCTAGATGAATAAAAGGAGAAGAATGAAAATCTTTCTGGCCCTAGAATCTGATTTCTGAACAGACTTCTACCAGAATGCAGTTGCTCATCCACATCAACCTGAGGCCCTGAGGCAGCCTGCCTCACCTGATGCAGAGGGCCAGGCAGGGGGGATGGCGACTGCAGCAGCAGCACCTTCACTCCCACGGTACTTGGCCTCCTCATACCCAACAGAGAGCCAGAAATTACATCCTGAAACATTTCTCCAGGAAGAAAGAGAAGGGGAGGGATCACTTAAAAAGAAGATACTTCTAATGTGGTGTTAGACACTAATTCATAGGGAAATTTATGCCTGCGATATGAATTTCTGAAAATAGAGGGTCTTTTTTAAAAAAGAAAACACTGACACATCCTTAATTACAGAGTAATAAATACCACAGCATATTATCTTCCGATATTTTCTTACACAGATATCAAAGCTTGCAGCTGTTTTTGAAAACTGATAATCAAGTACAATGTGAGGATATTACATCTTGCACTTACAGCCCACCCTCCAACTGAGCAGCACGGGGCACGGAACAGTGAGGCAGAGCTGCTCCTAGTGGAAAACTAACTGAACAAATTAGCTCTGAATTGTAACTTCAGAATCACAGTCAAACCATAATGTCTGTCCTTGCCAGGAAAGGCATTCCTAAGGCAAAGAGCATGCCAAGTAAAAAAGCCTTTGCTTTGGGATTATGGAGCAGTTCTGAAAAGCCAGCAGAACTTAGTGATCAATCAGGAAAATAGCAGTAACTATACAACCAAAGGATGCATAAAAACTAGACAAAGCATTAATCGTGGAATGGGGAGGCAGAATAGGATTTTACCAGAAAGTACTAAGCTCTTAGAAAGCCCCATCTCCTGCCTTCAATTCAGGCAGCAAGGAGAGAATCATGGTCAAAGAAAAGTATGTGGCCAAATGTGGGGGGTAGAAGAGGAAATGAAGGTTAAACAAGGCCAATATGATGCAGAATAAAAGGAGGGAGGAAGTATAAGGAGCCAGCTGCAATTACTAAACGTGACATTAAGAAGAGCTGAAATTGAGAGGGGGAGTTCTGGGTATTTTACTAAGTGGATTAATGTCCTCTTCCTTGAGTGTCTGAAGTTGCTGATTTTAATTTATTTGGTGCAGGGATTTATTGTGAAATTCTTAATGGGAGGAGGGGATAAATAGGAACAGTTATAAACACATAGCTAGAAAAAGAGAAACAAGGTCTGAAAGCTATGCACAAAGTTAAAAGAGTTAAAAAAAAAAAAGTATTTAGTCCATAAGAGAACTTAAAGGTACTTTTCAAACAAGAAACAAAAAGCCCCCAAATCCCACATGAATGTGGGAAAGCAAGGATTCCGAGTGACTTCGAAGCAAGTTTCATTCCCATTCTCCTTTCTCCACCCATTTAAAAAAAATAAATCTTTGGCATCTAGAAACCTAGTCATGAGCATCATTTATTAATAAAACCTGAATCGTGCCCTGCTTTGGGGTGGGTGGTAAGAACTAACAAAAACTGGCCCAAGTCAAAGGCAACGGGAACGATCCTCTCAAAGGAAAGCTGTAAGAAAGGGCAAATTCCTGATTTACTCTTTTATCTTGCTTATTTTTCTGGGTGATAAAGCGAAAAAAAATCGGGAAAGGGCGTGGCTATCTCACAGCTCTAAACCCTTAGGAGGTTTTTAAAAGTATTCCTAAATAATGTGTCAAAAAGCAGGGTGGGGGTTGGAACCTGTGTGGTTTGCATCATTTTGTTAATCTGCTAATCTACTTCGTGGGAGGTGAAAAGGCGGCTGCTCTGCCTTCTCCCATTGAAGAAACTTAATCATGTTCTTATTCCAACTGTGCAGGGCTGTCATCTGGCTGGCAACCGGTCCGCAGACATCTTGGTTCAGGCATTTGCCTGGCCAATAACGTCAGGATCATTTAAATTGAAATTATGCATCAGAAGGTATTTAAGAACTACTGATATGCAGCTATTAATCTTGAATGCAAATAGTATGATTTGGGGTGTGGGCAAATCACTTAACTGGAACAACATGAAAATGCACTTGGAATTTCTTTCCTCAAAGTGCTGTGGGGAAAGTGGTATTGTTGGGGGAGTGGGGACGATACCCCTGAAAAATAGAATTTGTGCAAGAGAGAGGAGTTGGTTAAATGACTAAGGAGTTGTGTCATTGCTGCCTTCAGTTTGGTTCATCACTATCAGTCCTAAGTAAACACACTGCAACAACACCAGACAAACACCTCAGCCTCTAAACTAACCCAGCAACAGCAGAGCGAAAATCCAAAGCAGCGACAGCACATGTTGGATCCTCAAAGGTCCTTTGCCCTCTGATTAAGCCGTGAGGATGCAGAACTAGGGGTTTGTGATAGGGTGCCTCCGCATCTACACTTCTCTGCAGAACCCAGGACTCAGTGGAGTTTACCCTCTAGCTTAAATCCCAGGAGCAGGGAGGACGTTGTTTTGAGATGATTAATAAAAAGGAAAAGGCAGAAGGCAGATGCGTCTCCTTTTCCAATGGGTCCACAGAGCCACGGAGGCGAATTTGTGCTCTGGTGTTTGCAGCTCGGTTCCCTGGCCTTTTGGTCTGTGACTTTTCTCCTGTATTTCTAATGCGATGATACCAGGCCAATAAAATGGAATCTCCAGAATTGCACGTGTGTGTGTGTGTGTGTGTGTGTGTGTGTGTGTGTGTGTTACTGAAGATAAATTGCAGCACTTTAAGCACCAAAATTTTAAACTTAAAAATGTATGAGTAACGAAGTTTCAAAGCAGCAAAATGTGGTGGAGCAGAGTATTTTCAGTCTTCTCTAAGAGGTTCCCCAGACCTCTGAGTGCATCACCAAACTGTCCTACACCGCCGAATGTGCAGCTGCGATTTGGCCCCAGGCATCACCTACCCAGAGTCACTACCTCATGCATTTTACATTGCATACATCATAAAGGGGACGCCCCCCCTGGCGTTCTGTGTTCTCTTTTGTTGCGGCCGTCAGATGACACGTGGAAAATGTACTGTACGGTTTTGTGTGTCTTTAATCAGTAATCAAGGATCCCTTGTTTGGGACTTGCTACCTCTGCCACCGAGTCTCTATCCTCGGACCGGCGCTTCAGGCCAGGCAGGGCCCCTGGGGTCGCACTATGGGCCACCCCGCCGAGCCGGGAGCTATAGTCTGAGCGGGGCGCGGGCCCGGGGGGTGCGGGGGCCCACCTGCCGCCCGGCCGGGGCCAGGTGGCGCCCTCCCTCGACGCCGCGCTCGTCCGGGTGCAGAAGGGGCAAGAGGCGACATGCACCTTCGCGGCGCGCGAAAAGCAGAGCGCACGAGAGTTCCCCACGTCCCGCCGCCCTGCGGGAGCGCACCACAGCCGGCCGCAGCCACTGGAGCCCGGGGGCTGCGGTGAAGTCGCGAGCCCAGGCGGCGGGCGCTCGGCGGTCCTCGGCCTCCGGCCCCCTCCAGCCGGCTTCACCAGCGCCCCCGGACGGTTCACGGCCCTGTTCCTGTGGGCTCGTCTGGGAACTCAAGTAAGAGTGCGTGAACTTGATGAAGATGCACTGGGCAGATTGGACCAGCTGCTGGCTTCTGTGCACACTCACACTCGAGCGCACACCTCCCCCGACGAGCAGTCCACGCATGCACTTGTTTTAAACTTGACCTCAGCATACCACAGTGGAGAAGAGCACTGGGAAGCCGCAGCCCAAACTCAGGGATGTACCGCTTAGAGCCACCTCTCCGCACTAAACCTTTCTGCACACTCAGGGCGCGAGATTTTATTGTTGTTGTTGTTTTCACTCCACGTCTACATCTTGGATTGTAAACTTCGTTTCTCTTCCTGTCCACCAACGGATTATTCAGGAGAGCAAGGATGAGGGATGCGAGAATTTAAAGAGATTTGGGCAGAAAGTCTTTAGAATCATCACATCGACCTGTCCTTCACTTACTCTAAATTTGAGAAATGGAAAAATATTTAATATTTTGAAACTTCTTAAAATTTCCTTCAGGCTAGTACTACTGTTTACGATTATTTATTTCAATGTATACGTATGTGTAGGAGTAAAGGAGTTCTCACTCTGATATCAACTGTGGCCTTGGGACCTGGCATCCATGGAGCGCAGGTGTATAGTGTTTATAGCATATACAGTGTAACTCCGTCTTTTCACCAAAAGACGTTATACACAAAAGTAATGCATCAAATGTTAACTCACCAACCTGGAGTGTTGATGACCATCCCTGACACACTCAAGATTTTCCCTAGAGGATTTGAAATATTCCTCAAACGATAGATTAAAAATCTGGGCAGACTTACTACAAATGTGAGACAAGCAGACCCTCCCCGGGTTCAGAGCGGCTGAGAGAGGGGGTCTCTAGGCACAGGTAGGCCTGGAGGAATGCCCAAGAATGTGTGCAGAGCACACCCAGAAAAGACTGTAAAGACTGATGATCAGGGTTTTCAGTATCACAAAACATATTGAAATACCTGCTTCATTATTTATTCATCAAAGCACAACTTTGCAAATCTTAGAATAGTGTTTGGAAACCAAGTGCCTTCTATTTTGTACGTCAGATCAGCAGATGGGTCTCCCAAACTGTGGCTCAAGGGTTAGAGAGATCATTTTAGAAAAGCATCTCAGGAAATGATAGTAAGATCTGATATATTTCCTTTCTTTCTGGCAATAATATTATATATATATATATGTATGTATATATATATATATATATATATATATATATATATATATAGAGAGAGAGAGAGAGAGAGAGAGAGAGAGAGAGAGAGACTATGGTAGTGTTTCTCTTGAGCACAAGTGTCAGACTGATTCTTGTTTGTGTGAGTGTTCTTAAAGCTTCGAGGACACTTTCACCACTACTATGAACGCTGTGGAGCCAATGAAGGGGAACTTCTTTAACTCCATAATAGCAGGTTACATAGGAAATGAACACTGATGGTCAAATAGCCAATTATGGAATAAATATCTGTTGTTTACAGAGAGGTGTTAAATGAGCCTTTAGAGCACTGAGGATTGGACCAGCTAAGCTACAATTTGTTCTTCAACCCATTATGCCTTCCCTTAAACAGGCCAGTGCCATTGTAGGTGGCGTGCACACAGAGCCTACTTCTCTATGTTGGTTTTAGCTTGCTTTATTTCAATGCACACTGTTGTTTACTTTTTAAAATTTAAATAAATGTCAGCATTGTATAATTTCTATGTTAACAAAGCAGTGAGCAAAATCCCTTGTATGTTTATAAAATATTATTGTTTAATTCACATAGTTTAGAAATTCCAAATGTTGAGAATAGGAAGGAGGCCAAATACCATCTGTTTATAACTATGATGCATCGTAATATGTGTACTTTTAAAAGGAGTTTGGTCAATCATGCCACTATTTTATCTGCTCAGAATATGTTGAAGATTTAAAATGTAATTTACAGGATTACTTTTAGTGTGTTGCATCCAACTGTGAGTTATAAAGAAATCACTGTCTTCTGTTTTTCTCAAATAAATCATGTAACAGCCCCAATTAATGGGGGCTGTTAAACTGGCATTTTTGCTCGGCTGCAAAATTATTCTAACTTTGCCTCAGTCCTTCTTGACGCTGATAAAAACTCCAAGGACAAATGAAACAGAACACTCCTGGCTGTGTCTTGCTGCCAGGAGACAGTCACTTAGAATGGAAGGTAGGGTGTGATAGCTAACAATTAGCTAACGTCAGCCCTGAGGAGTCACCTATGAAATACCCTTTGGTAGTCAGTTGAAAAACAGTATTTGACACTCACTATTTTAAAATAGCACATTCTCGGTCTTGAAAATTCCCATTTAACTTACCTTTTATTTAAAAATGCTTCTGATTGCATACCATGTAGCAAAGGAAGTGTACTCACTCAGAATATAATACATACCAAGGTTTTTTTGGCTGATTAGCTTTTTTGTTGTTGTTTTTAGTTTGGGTTTTTTTTTTTTAATTACAAACTCCACTTACTTTACATAAGAACTCTATGTAAACCAGAGAACCTGAAGACTCTAGCTGCTTTCTACAGACAACTGTAGTTTAAAGTCCAGAGATGAATTTGGCATCTCACCCCATGGGTTCTCTTTTCTAAGAAAAGGGAATCAAAGATGATTTCAGGATTCAGGCATCCTGAAGAGGGTTTGGAACAATGTGATAAAAATATTCCTTAGCAGATGACGGTGGCTTGATTGATTTTCAGCAAGGTACACTCAGTAAGAAGCTAAGTCTTTTGCTTTTATAGATAAGCACATGAAGAAATATGAAAACAAGCTCCCAATAAACTGGGCACATTCTGGGTGTTTTACTTCTCACTAGAGTGTTCAGTGAAAGAAGCGATGTTGTAAAGCAGTTTCTTTGTGCTAGTCAGTAATATCCGTTTTCTCAAACATTTGAGTTTTAGCAGCTTAATCTAAAATTATACCGACATAGATTTCTTACTTCTGCATATCTAAGAACATTAAGAAAACCTTATCTAAGAAAACAAACTGACCTATGGATACCATTTTTCCATCTAATTTTTCCATCTTAAAAAGCTAATTTTTTTTTTCTTACTGGTCAGATTCCCAACTCCTCCTTGCCCCCAAGTGAATCTACTGAATCTCTTGGTATGTATTATATTCTGAGTGAGTACACTTCCTTTGCTACATGGTATGCAATCAGAAGCATTTTTAAATAAAAGGTAAGTTAAATGGGAATTTTCAAGACCGAGAATGTGCTATTTTAAAATAGTGAGTGTCAAATACTGTTTTTCAACTGACTACCAAAGGGTATTTCATAGGTGACTCCTCAGGGCTGACGTTAGCTAATATGATTATGCTGGATTTTCTAGAGCAACAATTAGAAAATGTTAGAATTCTTTTTTCTCCATAATACTCAAGTGTACAGAGTAAAGGAGGAGGGAGGAGGGGAATGAAGGGAGAGAGGGAGAGAGAGAAGAGGGAACAGAGACAGCAGAAGGAGGGAGATATAAGGGATCAGAATGAACTGTAGGAAGTGGAGGAAATGAAGGGAGAGGGGCGAAGGGTAACTCTGGGATAAAACAGTTGTACCACACAGAGTTAGCGTGACTACTTTGAGTTCGTAAGACACAATCACTAGTACCTCATTCCCTAGATTGTTGCATTCAGATATTAAACAGCTGAAGGAAGCTTCCAGAGGAAATTTTTTGATGCAAATGGGCCGATTTTCCCATTTAAATCCTTTATTGTGAACCAGGTGTCCTTATTCTCATTGTTGGCTATATGCTACCTCCTATGCTTATGAAAATAATAATGATTTTAAATGGATAAATTCTTTGAACATGCTTTCCATCTGAGTATTTTGGTTACTTGTTAATTCCTAAGCAAGTGAAACAAGCCACAGCATGAATAAGTCCTTTGAATCACTCCTTGTCTAATGACTGCAGTAAATATATATAAGTGAGAGTGAAACTGGCTTTTAGGTGTGCTCATCACAGTCCCCTGAGAGGCAACATAGAGCCACAACAATAGCCACCATGTGCACATAAGTCATGGCTTCAGTCCTTACTCTTCAAGACACTTTGGTAAGTTATGACAGAGCCCTGAAGTAAAACCACATAAGTTCACCACTGCTGAGTGAGCATTTATATGTGTCACGCTTAAATCGGGCAAAAGAAAAAAGAGTTAAGGATCAGCCAGGCATGATCAGCCAGGCATGGTGATACATATCTTTAGTCTCAGTGCCCAGGATGCAGAGGCAGGCAGATCTCTGTGAATTCAAGGCCAGCCTGGTCTACATAGGGAGTTCCAGGACAGCTTGAGCTACAGAGAGATTCTGTCTCAAAAAAGCCCCCTCCCAAAAAGTAAGAATAAGAAAAAAAATGTATAGGAAACTAACTGTTTCTTCTAATTTCTCTAAAACAGACCAGAAACATTTTCTCATCTTGCTTTTCTGAAGAAGAGCTGGCCCCCCAAAAAGGTAAGTTGGATTTCAACATAAAAAAATTAAAAACCCATTTTAAAAATTAAGAAAATAAAATTTAATATATACGGAAAATAATAAATATTACTCACTTTCATGTGATGAATTATTAAAGGTAAAGTTCATGTGGAATACTCCAGAAGAGGGATAAATACAACAATGAAATAAATTATGTGGAGTGGGGCCCTGGACCCAGGTCCCACCCCAGTTCCTCTGCGGCTGTGGACCAGCTTCCTAACCCACACTAGCTAAATGCTCTAGCAAAGTTTGCTAAGTCCGTCCACAGGTGATCCCCAGCCCCATCTTCACCCGGCTCCTGATCTGCCTGACTTAGATTGACCCTCCTGTGACCCTGATAAGTCTATCGTACATCACTCTTCAAAGAAGCTCCTTTTTTTTGTAACAGATGGAGGTTACTGTAGAATTCCACAACTGGTCACACACAGAGAATATACTTCTGAGAGATGCCCACCCCTAGGTGACATATCTACAGTGGAATCGCTATACCTAAGGCTCATAGAACGTAGTGAATCGGCGGGTAGAGAGAACACTAATGCAACCCTCAACTCTCACCAGTGAAACTTCCTTGTACAACAGAGTGGGATGCACACACGCTAAACTGGCCAAGTTTTAGAGAATAAGAAACTGCAGAATGTGTGTTTCTGCATAGGACTCCTATGTTAAACCTATCCACACACAGCTCAGGGACCATTCCAGAAGAGGGGCCAGAAAGAGTGTAAGAACCAGGGTTGGTCCGTGAACATAGGGAAACAGAGGCTTTCAGGCCACTGAAAGCTTGCATGTGTGAACTTGGCAGCATCACCCATGCCAACTCCATCAGACAAGAGCCCAGAGTGGGTGAGGAAATGAGCAACTGTTGGAGACAGATTACTACTGGGTGGGAGAGAGTAGACATCCCTAGACTCCAATGGATAAATTTGCACCAAAGGACGTCTGGTTTGATTGGATAAGACTTAATATATATGATGGAATGCATTAGGTCCAGCTGATGGGGGGGCGTGGATGGGGGAGGGGGTTTAAATTTTATTAAGAAATGTTTATAAAATGTACAAAAGCCCAATAAAACGTTTTTAAAATATTTTTATTTATTTTGTTGTATTATGTGTATTTATGTGTATTGCCTGCATGTAAGCACACCTGTGTTGTGCAATACCCATGGAAGTCAGAAGAAGGCATTGGATCCCCTGATCCAACTGGAGTTACACACAGTTGTTATCTGGAAATGAACCCCGGTCCTCTGAAAGAGCAGCCAGTATTCTTAACTGATGTCATCTCTCCAGGCCCCAAATAAAAATAATTTTTTAAAAGTGTAATTCAGTCCATGTATGGTGGTGTGCACCTATAATCCCAGCACTCAGAGACTGAGGGAGGAAGACTGCAAGTTCAGGATCAGTCAGGGATACAGAGTTCCAAGCTAGCCTGGGTTATATAGTGAGACCTTGCTTCAAAAACAGAAACAACAACAGTGAAAACAAATGTACCCAGATCCTGAGACATATCAATGAGGGATAGATGGAGCACACAATTAAGATGAGGTTCACAAAGACAGGAGAGAGGAGCTAGCTGTCAAGTGGACAGCCCTAGTGTAACTGAAGCTTACAAGAAACACATCTGCATTAGTTATATTTGGCCTCTGTTGCTTGCAAACGTAGATGTCTAATAACTATATTTCATTATAACTACTACTGGGATCATTTGAACGTTAAATAATTTTGATGGCTACTGATAAGAATTGCTTTTTGTTTCAAAGTTCTATCGTTTTACCTTTTTGATTATTATTTAATGTCTACAAAAAAAGTCTTGAACCTAAAAAAAAAAGAGTATTTTTATTTTTCTACTTGTCAGGTATTTATTGATCAAGATTTAAAATGTCTTAATAATAGTTTCCAAAAGACGTTTAAGGTCTTCCTTGACACTTGTTCATGTCGTCCATGTTTGTTCATTCAACAATTTAGTTATCAATTCTTCTTTGTTTAATCCAAATTTAACAATAGTTATTGTGTTCCATTATGCTCTAATGGAAAGTATAAATTAGTAAGAAATGACCCAGACAGTAAAGAATATTTATGTAAGCTCAAACTTTGGCAGCCTTTCCACTTGAAAACATTGTTAAAGAAGAAACAGTCGTATGGGATGAGGCCAATATGCATGTGCCCATCTTCATGTTTGCTACCAGTGTTCCCGTGTTGCCTGCATGGTTTTCTCCATTGCTTGAGTTTGGCTGTGAGTCTTATACAGAGAGGTTCTTTGGGCCTTAGGGGTGAAAGCTGGGAGGAAAAAGAGAGAGAACAGAAGTTGAAAAGGTTAAATTGTAGGGAGGAGGTTATCTTGATATGAGAGTGGAATTTGAAGACAAATATAAGGGAGCAGAAGCAGCTGCTCGGATGGGGCTGGACAGAGGACGTGAGAGCAGTTGTGGTGTCTGTGCCCTTCACAGTGCTCAAGAAAATAAACCGCTAAGCTGAGTTAACTTGAAATTTATGTTTGGTTGCTGCACTTTTGTGTGTGTTCTTAACCATGATGTTATCCATGTGGATTTTTTACTTTATAGGATCCACAGTTCTATTTGATTACAAGTGACAGAAGTTAAGTCACACTGGTCAGACATAAAATGTGGTTCAGTTATGTGATGAAAAGCCCTAGGGTATGATCTTGGGCTTTATGAGGATCCAGAGCTGATGTTCTCTTCTCTAGCACTGCTTCTCTCTCCCTCCCCCCACCTCTCTCTCCTCTGTATGTGTGTATCTGTCTCTTCTATCTCTGTGTCTCTGTCTTTCTCTGTCTCCTGCACATGCGCCAGTCAGGTCTCTTCTGAACTAATTCCATCTCTACAAGACTATCGTGTGGTAGGAAAGAGAATTCCTGTATTTCATATGATCCCTACAGCCTCAGAGGAGAGAAACTCTCATATCTAGCATCTGCATCAGCCTCTGAGGTATGAGGGGAAAGAATGGTATCATTTCAGATGTGAATTCTAATATTGCATTTTAACGAACCCTTGATGGGTTCACAGGTAGTATTGTCAGACAGATCTCTTCTTAGTTGTCCTATGTACACTCATCACTACACAGGGTAGAATTTTAAACTAAATTTATATTTCTAATCATCCTTTCAAATGTTTTGTAAAGAATTGTACTCTAAGGTAGTGTCGAAATGAAGGCTGGTATATATGCAAACAAAATCACAAAAGCACAGGGCTAGAGCTGTAAGATAAAGTTGCAATAATTAAGGCAAATATTCATGGCTGAAGAAAGGGTGAGTTGACATTTAAACGTCCTTTGCAGATTCCACCAGAAGAGAAAATATCTACCAGAAGATAAGCCTGTGTTTCGTTTGTTTTTCAGGCACACTCAAGAACTGCATTCCAGACAGTACAATTAAAAAACATTAGAAACAGACTGTAGCGTTTACAAGCTGGAGAGATTGTACTCCCACTTCTTGTAGTATGGACTATAATTCAGGTGTCAAGTATCTGTTAAAAACTACTTGTTGATTTCTGTTTTTAAAAAAACTTCTATTTTCAGTGATAAGAATCAGGTGTAGGGGGAAATGTCAGAACTTAACAAAATTGGAAAAATGGATTAAACCTTAGCGTGCTTATGTATGGCTAGAAATTACAGTTGGTTCTGAAAGTGTTAAAGAGGCTAGTTCGTGAGCTCTGGTTATATAAATACTCATCCCTAGAATGATAAACATAATTGTTGGTGATCAAAAGTGGCTCAGAAAATATTGCAGGCTCTGACTACAAGGATTTTTCTCATAATGTACAAAATGGTACATCTTTCCACAGATAAACACATTGATAATCTGTTGTAAGTAAACAGATAGAAAAATAGAAACTGTTGTATGTACAGTCTTTTTGTAGTTACGAGATTTAACTATTGTTGCTAATTCCCATGATTAATAATTACACATTTATGTTCGTATCTATGTGTCTTTGCAGAGGAAACAGAAAGGTTCCCTAGTCCCTAAATGTTAGGCTTGACTATAAAATTGCTATATTATTTCACCAATAGAATGAGGAAGAAATGGCATTGTGCCTGATCCAAGATAAAGCTTTAGCAGACAGGCCATGTTCTCTTTTTTAGAACTTCTGTCCCCCACTATGAAAATACCGTGGCCTGAGCAGCTAATGTTCCATGGAGAATTTGGAGACACATGAAGGATACCTGAATACAGCTTATTAGACTGGAGCCTGAGTTGCCATCTAAATTTGAGACATATACAAACTAATTGTGCCCATTAAATCATGGTCCCAAGAGACAGAGCTAAATGCTTGTCTTCTTAAGCTACTGAATTTTGGCGGTGGATTTTTATGCAATATTATTGTAGTAGTAACTGACTAATAAAGTAGTATTTGTTCCTCTCCCAGCAAATGTTCTGAAGTTGGTGATATATCTACCAACTCATAACATTGTAGAATGGAAAAATTCTAGAAACTGCAGTTAATCATTTAACTGGAATATAGAAAAATGATATGAAAGGATGCAGAAATCTCCAAACTCAGAATCCTAACCTAATCTGAGAGTCAGAAAGTGTTTCTCTGGGGGAAGTGACATCAAACCTGATATCTAGCCTTTGACTAGAATTGGGTGGTATAGGAAGCCAGATCTCAAGGGAGGGAAGAAGGATTTACAATTTCATTGAGTCAGAAGTTCACTGAGTACAAGTTAGTATCTGGAACCAAAGAAACAACAGAGTCTCAGTTCATCACAGTGTGTTGGGCTGAACTGTGTCTTCCATGGCTCACACACTGAAGCCCCAATCTCCCATACCTTGAAATGTAATTAAACTGTTTGAAGAGAGGACCTGAAAGAGGTAATATCTGATTATATGAGTGGGACCTAATCCAAGATGACTAGTGTCCTTTTAAGAAAAGAAAAAAGACACAGACACAGACACAGGAAACACACAGATAAGTGACAGCCATTCAAAAGACATGGGGAGAACCATCAGTAGGAAGCAGCATTTCACATACTAATAAAGTATCCCAACTCCGGGCACAGGGTCCTTACATAGGAGCTGTGCAGAACTTTTGTTGTTGTTATTGTTAGATTAATGGCTGATGAGACTATAAGAAATAGCCTGTATAAAGAGTTTTAAAGCATTATTATTTTATCTAAAGAGCAATAGAAAGTCTCTGAAAGTTTTAAGCAAAAAAGTAAATTTTTTGAAGTCAGATTTATAAAGATAACATCTGTCTATACTGAAAACAGTAGGTAGACAGGAAGGTGAAGCATTCAGAGACTATTCCTGTGATCTAGGGGAGAATGGTGTGTCTTAGGCTAGGCAGAGGCTATGGAGAGTGAGACAGGTAGAATGGTGTACTCAATGGAAGAATCAGGGTGGCATTTTTGGATAAAAAAGGAAAACTTACACAAGCCACAGGACAACTTGGACTCTGTAAATTAGGACCGGCTCTGGAGAAAGGCCCAGTCAATGTCGATTAGGGAGGCTGGCCCCGGGACTTATATGGGAAGTCCAAGAAGACACTTTGAGTTAGAGGATTATTGATATAAATGCCCTGACAGTTCCCATACAGTGTACACTAGAAATGTGAGCTACAATAAAACATATGTGCAGTTGAATTGGAGGAAAAATATAGGAGAAATCTCCATGGTTGCCAAAAAGAAATGAGAGCTACAAACTGAGTGTAATTCCACCCTTTAGCACTGTAGAAGGAAATGTGAGGGTTTGGGTGGTGGTTGTGTCCTCAGACATCTAAAGGACTTTGCTATCACACTCAAAGAGACATAATACATGGGTGTGGATGGATCCTGGGGGACTGGGAACAAACTTCTTGCTTAAAACCAAGTTCAATTAAAGGTTACATCCTTGGGGGCAATGGCAGACTAGAAATCTGTACATAGGCACAAAGGTAGGAAAAAAAGAAAGCTTGTCTATCTAGACCTTGGTACAAAGTAGAAAAGAGGCCAACTCAGAGACACAGGAATCACAGCCATGCCATGCCACTCCTATGAGCTCAGTATTTAAACAGTATGGTCCTAAAATTTCCTTGTTCAGATGCTGCAGACTGAGAACAAATCTGATAAGCCCTTACTCCAAACCACATACATGTCTGCAATAAAACCTAGCAGGGATGGGCTCTGCACTCAGGATTGTAAATACACAGGGCAAAGTCTATCTGAACAAATAGCCGAATTATGCCCAGATATTTCTGATCATACAGCTCTGAGAGAGAGAGAGAGAGAGAGAAATTATATCATGCACAGGTTTAAAAGATTGAAATTAAAAAGCAGAAATAAAAAATCATTATGAGGAAGATGCAAATAGATGCAAAAAAAAAAATCACTTAGAATGAGAACCGGAAAGGAGGGAAACAGAAGGGTGAAAAGGGAGCACAAAATACAGTGGTGGAAACCGCCCGAACATATCTGACATTATAATAATGTAAGCAATTCATAATGACCACTAAATATAGCCTGGAAGTTAAATATGACCAGTTTTCAAGTTCTGATTAAGAAAATTTAGAAAGGAACTGACGACTGAACAATACAGCTGGGGTTATAAAGGCATATATCTGGTATGATGTGGATATCATATGATAGTGATAATACACAATGGATATATAATAAATATATGATTTCTTTATTAATATACATGCAGGTTCAGATAAATACACAGGAGTAGGAATACAATAATTTCCTAGAATATGAATTTCATTAGGATTCAGTAGAGAGAATGGAGAAATAGAGCATATTAAAACAGATTATCTACAGAGGAATAATAATGAGATTGACAGAAGACTCATTTTATTCATTTGTTTATTGCAGTGCTGGGGACTGAACCGAGAGACTTTGTATACTGATTAGGAACTCTTAGCTGAGCGACATCCTTAATGACAACAGATTTCTCAATAGCAATATAGTTTATGAAATAAAGTAATATTTGTAAGATTTTGAGAAAACATAGTTATCAATCAGCAAGTATACAGCTATATATATTTCATATCCTATACCTATATTATTCAACAATTAGATCAAATACAAATATTTATTGCCAGATAAATATTGAGAAACTATGACTCACGATGTTACAGACAACTTAAAATGTTGAAATGTTCTTTAATAGACATTGTATCCTGAGAAGACTGATGTTAAGTGGTAGTTAGTGATGTGGAGTACTCAGCGTTAACTGGGACATCTACATCACACTGTATCACACACACACACACACACACACACACACACACACACACACACCCGTAAAGCTCAGGGATCATCACAGAGAGAACAGAAAAATACAAAATAGTGTCTTGCTTATAGAGCCATTGCACTCATGAATTCACAGCAGACATTGGCTGCCTGCACAAGACCTACATAAGATCAAGACAGTCAATACTCCAACATGGATAAGGGACAGGGCTCACAGGCTCCTCACATAAGGAGCTTGTAGCAGGTGATGACCATTGTGGCAATGCATACCTGTAATCCCAGTGTTGGGAGGTAGACACAGAAATTTCCAAGGGATTCATTCTACAGCTGGTCTAGTCGGTCAGTGAGCTCTAGGTTTGGTGAGAGATCCCATTTCAAAACATCAATATGGAGAATAATACCTAATGCCAACCTCTATCCTCTCTACTTGTGCATGTATGCAAACCCAGCCTGCACATACCCACACACAAATAGAACAAGAAAGGAGGAAAACAGAAGGGTGAAAAAGGAGCACAAAATACAGTGATGGAAATTGGCCCAAATATATTTGACATTATAATAATGTAAGCAACTTATGGTGACTACTAAAACAGATACTGAAAAAATGAATGTTAAATATTTAGGTAAATGACATTTACTGAAAATATATGTAAATTTGAAGGGCATGTAAAATTTGGTAGTTCTAAGAAAAGAAATGACAGACAAATACTAACTGATAAAAAGCTGATATTACTATATAAAAATAGATCTCAAGGAAAAAATCTATTATTGAAACAATTTTAAGAAGAATGGTAGCTAGAATGTAATGGAAAAAAGCAATAAATTACTTAGAAGATATAACTATTCTGCACTTGTGGGCACGAAGTAACACATATTCCTAACATGTGAGGCAGAAATTGACCAGACTGCAGGGGTAAATGGACAATCTACAATTTGTGGAAACATTTAACACCTGTCTCTGAGTAGATCAAAGAGACACAATCATAGAAAGAATGTAGATGATTTGAGTACCAGAAACTGTATCGTAGAATGACAATATATATTGAATCTTAGGCTAAATAGTTTGAGAATCTGGAATTTTTCCCCAGCACATTTGGAGCATGCACCAAATTGACCCCTTATAGTCTTAGATCTCAACTGACTGAATTAAAGAACATTCAAATATCTGATAAAGCATTGCTTCTGGGTATATCTGAGAGGGTGCTTCTGGAAAGAAACTGGTGTTTGAATCAGTGGCATGTGTAAAGGTCTGTCCTTACCCACTGTGGATAAGCACTATCCAATCAGCAGAGGCAGAGGAAATGCAAAGTCTTTCCCTCTTCTGGAGATGGAGCATTGTTCTCCCCTTAGACAGCACAGTGAGGTTCTTTGGGCTTTGGATTCCAGGATGTGAAGCCCTCCCCTAAGTAGGCTTTCAAGTCTTACCATTAGCTTCTGTTCTGAGACCTTTGGACTTGGAGTGAGGCACATTCTGACTTGCCTGGATCTCCACCTTCCAGACAGTTTATCATGAGACTTCAAAATCTCCATAATCAGGTGAGCCAGCTCCTTAATCAATCCCATCTGATCTGTCCATGTTTATAGCTCTGTCACCCATCTATCTATTATCTATCACCTATGGTTCTCTCTCTCTCTTCTTCTCTCTCTTTCTGTAAAATCCAACTAATACAACCCCTGCAAATATCTGAAATATCCTAAATATTACTAGTTTAGAAATGAAGAGATTTTATCACAACGCCATTAAATTATAAATTAAAATAAAAGTTCCACAATATATACCAGTTACATGAAGAATTGAAGGATGATGAAAATATTTCAAGCACAACTTGAGTAATATTCCTTCTTTCTGAAAAATTTAGTGCTAATGCTATTAGGTGGGACTAAGCAAGAGGTGAGGACCCGAAGTTGTTTGGAAAGGTGTACCATGGCCCAAGGAGGAAGAGGAGAACACCAGTAAAGAACTGCTGGCAGCCCAGACTAAGAAATTATCCTGAACAGGATATCAGAGGGAATCCCAGTACAGAGAATCGGAGTCACAACAGCAAGGGGAGGGGATCTCCGTGGAGAAAAGTGTTGTTGGAGTGATTACAGATTGATTGCGGAAATGATTGCATTAGTAAATATCAGGAAGATTATGGAAGCTAGAATTTTTACAACTCGATAAGGGAACTATAAATATGGGAGAAGGGAAAATCAGAATGAAGCATCCAAACTAAAGGTATTGCCACAAAGGCACAGATCATGCAGAAGTCAATTTGATGTAAGTATGTGCTGGGCACATACACACTTACCCTTGGAAGGACTTACAAACAGCAACACTGGAAGACACAACTTTAACTGAGAGGTCCAGCGCATGCCAGTCACTGAAACCATGCATGATCTAACATAGATCATGAGGAAAGACACAGCATTTCGGCTACAGTATAGGCTGAATCAATCTTAAGAGAACATCAAGTATATCCGGAAGGAGGTGAATTCCATAAAGTAACTAACTCCTCTTCAAAAGCATCAATGTTATAAAGGAGTGAACAATATTCCAGCCTGAAGGAGACAAGGGAGACCTAGGACTAAGTTCAGTGGTGACTCTGAATTAGATTCTTACGTATTGCTGCACATGTCTTCTCACAACTGGGAAGCTGGAGCATGACTATGGACTGGTGGGCAAGAGTTTCTCTCAGCAAGTGCCTGATTTATCAGTTGGGTTGCAGGTAAGCAGAAGGGAATTCTTATATGTAATATTTAAGTGCTTGGAGCTAATGAATTATTGGGTTAACAATTCACCAGCAGTTAGGAAAAAATATTTTTACTGTACGGCCAGATTTTGGTGAGTTTTTGATCATTTCAACTTTTTTTTAAAAGAGCCAATTTTTTTTTTGACACATGAAATAGCTTAAGTAGTATTCGGAAGTAAACTGATACCCTTTACAAAAACAAAGAAGTAGGACAATTTGTGAGGTCAATAATGTAGGAAGACTGAGAACTCTAAAAATAGGGGGAAAGGAAAATTAAAAGTTCAAAACCAAAATGAATGAGGTTGAAGGACAAAATGAGCGTGGGGGAAGCAGAGCTTTGCTCCCCTTAAGGCTGTGCTTAGGACTTTCTTCTTTACTTAGACAAGGGGGGCCACTGCAGGGACAGTAAAACTGAGTCAGTGCTGAACCATTTGAAATACAGCATTCTAGATTTTAAACATGACATTAATATCATAATCAAACGATTTAGGGAAAAACAGGGTAAAAAAATCAGCGTTTACCTCCCCATATTACAGGAATACCCATCAACTAAAAAGGGAAAAGCAGGAGAAATGATTGGAAGGAAAATATGATGCTCTGGATGCTGGTGGTGTCCATGTTGAAATGCCCTGACCTCTCAGCTGGGAGAAATCCCCATAAGGCAAGAGAATGTGGGAACAGAGAGTTTTATGGTCTTATAACTCAAAGGAGACCAAGAGGAGGCTGCCAGTTTCACAGATTCCCTGTGTACAGCCACATCATAGCGATGGCTGTGTAGGGTGTTTGCGTAGCTGGTCTGCGAAAGCCTCAGTGTTCCTGACAGCCCAGTGACTGAATCAGACACATGGTTTCTACAGGCACAAACAGGTGTTTAGCCCAAGAGGCCTCACACTGAGCACAGGAAGGTTAAGGTTGGGGTTATAGTAAGTTTAGTCTAATGAATAAGGGCTAAATGAGACAGAGAATTGCATGAATAGATGCTTGGATCTGAGAATGAGCATCATCCTTGCCCCATTTGTTTGTAAACTGTCTCTGAGCATAGTTTCAAAAGTTTCTGGGTGACTCTATCGTAAGTTTGGGTGGATGGATGTATGGACAGCCATGTGAGTAAAAAATAAAGCGGGAAAATTAATTTTAAAACCCTGTATTTAGGAGTTCCCCTGAGGAACCGTGACAGCTAAGCTTCTCATATGCACGCCTGCCCGTACTAATGCTGCTCTTCATGGTCAGCAGCTGCTGAGAGCACAGAGCAGGTTCTTATGCCATTTCCATCTGCACCTGAAATAGCCCCACAGTCACTCGATGAGCAGACAGCTTTGCAAAATAGTGCATTCCAAAAAAATAAAAAATATTACTGGGCGCTGCACAAAATGAAAATTGTTAAAACAACAACAACAACAACAACAACAAAAAAGTAACTTCCAATCAAGTTTTCTTGTTTACTAAAGAAAAATAACAGAAATTTGAATTATTTTATGTCCTCTTTGGAATCTTCTTTTCATTTTGGCTTTTCTAGGTTTTATACTTAAGAAGATGTTAGTGGGAATAAATTTTTAAGTCCAAAGAAGTCTATAAATATGTACTCATACAGTATAACCACACCACAGTCTTAGGCAGATTTCTTTTCTCTGCCTTAGAGTCTTCAGTTCTTAAAGGGAAATGTCAATCAGTGATGTGTCACAACTGTTCTTAGAGAATTCCAAGGGAAAAGAGCACAACAGGGTGATCGACCGTGGCAAGTCCCCACATGCAGTGTGATTATATTGTAATGCTGTTTGATGCGATCGTATGTTTGATCAGTTTCAAGAGATGAACATCACCTCACTTCAAACAATATGATACAGTCTCATTGTATGGAATTATGGCTGCTGTCAATCAGCATATGGCATAACCCTTAAAGTGCCATCTTTGGGGAATGTCATAAAAATGATTGTAACACTTGCGTTAATTAGTAAGCTTTTGCACTAAAACGAAGCAAAACCTGTTAAGACTATTTTTCTGCTATATTTCTTGTTCATTTTTGTTATCAAAGAAGTATGCATATCCCCATACGTGCATACATTCTGGTAAACATGACATCATACATATGAACCTTGTATGACTCAAGGCGGAATATTTTACATATTTTATTTCATGATCTTCCAGAATATACCTAAATAAAATGAAAAGTCACAGGAAAGTAAGGAAAAGCATTGAATTGTCAATGCCTTCGGTCTTAACAAAACGAGGAATTTAAACTCAAAGAATGACAAACAAATAATATGTGGATTTGTTTAGATGTGATACAGAATCAGTTTGGGAATGCTATTAGTTTCATTTGGCCAAGATTAGTAGAACTGGCACTTTGAGGAAAAAAGATTCTTTTTCTTTCTTTCTTTCTTTTTTTTTTTTAACTGTGGACTATTTCCTCTTATTTGAAGTTGTATTACTTGTCATTCATTATTTCTTTGCTCTACCATCAAGAGATGGGGTAGTAACTGTCCCCACTGTATACATCATTTGAGCACCTGATGCCTTGACATGACACATGTTAATGTGATCCAAAACTTCACACACTTCCTTGCTCAACGTAACTAATTCTCCCTGATTCACCTGTGTTTGTCAACAGTGTTATACATCAATGAATTATTGAGTCTTTTCTCAAAGACTCCCTTTCCCACATCTCCTGGAATTCTCCTCACATATGTAGTGACCTATGTTTTCTTTATCAACTGAAGAGTCACTGCTATGTTGGCAGTGACCCATCAATGGGCTCCACCTCCTCATATCTGTGTCTTTGCTTAGTTCCCTCCACTGGAATGTGGTTTGGACATAGTGACTTCTCACTTGTGGAATATTGACAGTGTTATTGAATGCCACCTCCATGGTTAGGTCATGAGACACTCTGGCTTCTGTTCTGCTGGCCAAGTCTCATGCTAGCTTTGATGAGTAGCTTCCATGTTGGAAAGTCCCCCATGGTCAACAAGAAAAAGACACTTTCTCCTATAGTCTGTGATGAACCCAATCTTGCCAACCATGAAAGCATGAGTTTGGATGGGGCTCCTGCCTCAGTCAAACCTTTCTTATTTGTTGATGGTTGTGATATTCTGAATGAAAAATGTGCCCTGTAGGTGTCGGTACTTGGTGCCCAGTCGGTGGTGCTGTTTGGGAGGTCATGGAATCTTCAGAAGGTGCAGCCTTGCTGAAGGGAGTATGCCACCAGGCCGGCCCTGCGAGTTCACAGCCTCTCCCATTTTCAGTCTGCTCTCTCTGCTTCATGTTGCAGTGGAAGATGTGATGTCTGAGCTTTCAGTTCCTGCCACCATGCCTGCCTGCTGCCTTGCCTCCTTGCCATGATAGACTCTTATTCCTTCAGAACCATAAACCAAAATAAACTCTTCTGTAAGATGCCTCTGGTCACACTGTTTATCACAGAGACAGAAAATAACTAACAGTGATCTAGGAGCTTAAAGCCAGCCCTTGCTGCACACCAGACCTGTGGCTGAGCTTTGTGTGACTCTGCCATGATATGCTGGACCGCACTTTTATAAGAGATGTTAAGCAAACCACCTTGCTAAGTTGTGCCCAGTCTAAGACTGCAGATATCTGGTGATAATACATGTGTTTTATTTTAAGCCACCAAACTCTGAGCTTATTTGTTATACAGCAGTAGAAAATGAAAGCAATCATCATGGGGGATTTATTTAGCAGATCCTTCCAGAGTCTTTGCAGTGACTAGTACAAAGAGGGAGCTGAGGACAGACATCTTCATACTTTTGCTTCTGTGTTCTTCAACGTATGGAGACTTTCAACACGCTGATGGGTTTCGAGAAGGACTGATGAGGTGCACAAGCAGTATATAAGGCTTCTATGAACTTCCTACAAAGATCCTACCATCTTTCAGGGGCAAGAGATACTGATCTGTGCTACGTTTTGGTGAGGAGTGTAAAGCTTTGGGGCCTAAGGTTTATATCTTTAAAATTTCTAACATAAATGTAGCTCCATTGATATACTGGTCTATAGAAATATAAAGTGGGTATTCACATTGTCAATGATTTGTTCTTAGATACATCCATATTGTTTTATACTGTCTTCCATCACCAAATCAGGTCAACAGCTTCTATGCCAGTTAATATTTAACTCAATTATCTATATTAGTAAAGAGTAGCGGTGATAAAAGTGTTCATAGCAGTTAATAAACTCTTTTTCTTCTGAGAGGTAATATATTAATTCTATCTCTTCTATGTTTATTTAAGCTAGTATTAATTTTTTCTTGGATTCATATCTACTATTTGTGTAAAGGGCCAAGCCACTTGAGCAGGGGAGGAAGCCAGCTTGGTACTGGATGCGTTCCATGGGTGGGCCAGGTGTGACTTATCAAGAATTCATTTATTTAAAGGTATTCAAGTAATCAAAGATTTAAAACAGTACCAAAATGTGAGACAATTTTTCCTATTAGATTAACAACATTTAAATAAATGTTAATTACTTTCAAAAAAATTATATCTAGTCTAGGTTATAGGGAAAATGGTTTATGCACAGTTGGTGGGAGTGTAAATTGGCACAACCTGTTTAGAGAGAAATTTAACAAAATTTTTCTACATTTTAGGTCCGCTTCATGTCTCAAAATTTATGCCAAGAAAATATTTCTGAACTTGCAAAGATGTTAAGAAATGTTTATTAAAGTGCTGTTTATGAGACTAAAAAATTAATGCGACCTAATATCTGTCAGTAGAATTGAATACATCATGAAATAAACAAAACAAAACTGACTATATCCAGTTAAAGGGAAATATTTGCACAAGTATTTGCAATATTATCATCAATTTTCAAAGTTAGTCATTACTTACAAAACACACACACACACACACATACACACACTCCTGATTTGTTTTTTTAAAAAAATGTCCACCTTGCATGTGTGTAAGTAAAGCTACTAAGAAACTTAACACCACCAAATTATGAAAACTAATTTCTCTATTGAAGAAATTATGGTAAGATATTTGAATGCTTTATAGTGAGCGTGGTCAACCCAAAAGGCAAGTTGTTACATACCAAATATAAAAGCAATGAGTTTGAGACAAGGTGAGAGTTACTATCTGACTAAACACTACTTTCCTTGAGTAAGTACTCTAAACTGATGCTCAGGGATTTGATTCTATATATGACAAAAGAATGAAGAAGGAAGTTATAGCAGATTGGTTACAATTTTAGTGTTCAATAAGAACAACTGGACCCATGACTGGTTGTCACTTAATTCACGTGGTACATTCATATTGTACAGGAGCAAAGCATTCTCTGATTTAGATGTTCTTCAAATAGCATAGGCATCTCTATAAGTAATCAAGTTAAAGTGGTTTAAGATTCAATTAGCCAGATGACAAAATCTTAGTGTCCAGGAGGGTCATGACTGTCGTCTCGTTGACCATTCCTGCTTGACAGGAGCTGGCAGGTCCCATTCTTTTATACCATTACCATAGATGATTTGTTAGTCAGTAAAAAGAAAAAGTTATTTTCACTTTGAAAAAGTTTTAAATATGACCTGGGCATGGTAATGCACTTGTGTAATCCCAGGAATTGAGAAGCTGAGACAAGATAGAAAATTTGTGGCCAACCTAGCCTACATAGTGAGCTCAAACTATTTTACACCAGGGAAAAAGAAAAGTTCTAAAACTGAATTTTGTTTTTCTCTTTTGGACACAGAAGGAAAAAAATCAGCATATGTGTTTTATTGTCTAATTGCTTACCAATTTTTATTCATTGGCTCAGCTGGAATTTATTAAGAGCTACCATGTGTCTACCACTACAGTACTCAGTGAAGAAAGAATTTAAATGAGATCATCTTTGCTTTAATGAAAAAGACATGTAATTTCATTTTGAAAATAATCCTCAAGTAGATATAAAATGAGTCTAAGGGAAAGAGTAATCAATTTAAAATTATGGAACAACTGTGACTTTGTGTGTTAACATTATAGATATTTCAACCACAACTAACTTATACATAACTTAAGACTGATTCTAGAACATATACCCCAAATAACCTTTTAGGTCTAGAATCTTGATGATGGTTTGCCAGGGGTTCAGAAAACACCCGTATATTAAGGTCATCATTGCCAGAGTAGTGGCTTTCCAACCTTTGGGAATTCAAGATTTGTGGTTAAATAATAGACTATGCAGTTGCCTGTTGGAATGAATTTGCAAATCCAAGCATAATAAATAAGTAAGCATAATTTCAGACATAGCAAGATCTATGAAAGCAACCAAAGAAATTCAAGGTAATCTAGTTTCATAGTGTCCACTGAATGTGGGTTAATGTTTCAGGCTGATTTATGTAAACCATCACTTGAGTGAATTCTATTTGTATATTTCATCGGTGAATTTGTGATACATTCAGTGAATGTGTCACACAGATAGAATACACATATGTAGATATGTATATATGTGTAAATACAGTTATCTGATGCAAAATGATCATTCAGACAAATTCAGGAAGCAAATACTTAGTAACCCTTCATCACTGACTTGAAATTCTTACCACAAAAACCAAATTAGATGACAAGGGCATCTACCTGAATCAGTAGTCCACCACGACAAACATCAGCAGAAGTTAACTAACATCTTGATGAAACATTTGTACAGTCAGTAAGCTGGGATATTTGTGTTTTCTAAGTGACTGTTAGTGCTTGGGAGAAAAAAAAATTGTTGGAATAGTTCATTCACGGTATACTTGGCCTTTTCCCAAAAGTGGTTGTACCTTACCTACAAATCTTGACATACTCTGCCACTCCCCTTTTTTCTACTTTTTTTGTGATCAATCTGATAACACCAAGAGAAGGAAGAGAGACAGAAGGAGAAGAGAGGAGCAGAGAAGAAAGAAAGGAAATGCTCTCAACCCTGGGTGGAAAAACCTTCTTTTACAGTGGAAAAGTATTAATGCAGAGACCTGTAACTGGTCAAAGTGAGGAGAATGTGACTGTTGAAGCTCAGAACATCTACATCACCTCTTTCATGGTTCAGGAAACAAGACAGCGGGAGGATAGAAGGGATGTAAGAACTGGAATGCTGTGGAATGCTGTCTTCTAGATATGACGTGGTTGTTATAAGTTCATAGCCGCTGTGGTTACCTGTACAAGATAGGGCCTATCAACATTCCATCATGGATGGAGGAGGGTCCATGAGGCCTCACCCTCCCCTGAGGATCAATAGGCAGTTAAATGTTGTTGAGGGAGGAGTAGTCATTTTCTTCGGTCTTTCAGACACAGGGAAGTCACCGAGGCTCCATTAGATAACCTCATACCTATGCTCCTGCAAGCAACTCTAATGAAACCCAGTGAGCCGCAAAGAAACAACAACAAAAAAGGAATACTCACAATAAAAAGAGACATGGAAGTAGGAGGGGGACTTTGGGGGAAGAAGAAAGAGGATTGGCTGGACTGGGAGGGGGATGAGAGGGAATGGGAGATGGAAAGGACCGAAATCACCATATACACGCATGAAACTGTCAAAGGGTTTTGTAAAGAAAAAAAAAAGGAAATATTGGATGTGGGCGAAAGTATCAGTTTCTCTATCAATATAAAACTTTCAGGATATTTTCCCTCAATAACAACCTCATGGAAAGGGAATTTAGGGGATCCAGTGAAGGGTGGTTTGATCTACCATGGCATCCTGCCATCTGTGAGACCAGCGAGGCCTTGCTTAGATTTCTCCAGGACTGGGTCAGGAGTTACTGGTTCCAGGCCAAGCTTTCTCTAAATTGCTGTACAATGGAGAGCAAACTGTTCTCAGTATCCCTATCTAACTACCCATTATTCATCTGTCCATCTATTTTTAAAACATACACACATGTGTGAGTGCTCTGAATGATTAAAGTTAATGTAAATTGAGACATTAGATACAAATAAAGTCCCTTCACCATACTAAACCATGAATCAATAACTTCAGTTAATGAAAGTATATGACTTGCCAAGGAATGGATTAGTATTAGTTATAAATTTTACTTTATAATTAGTGTACTCATTAATGATCTGCCAGTCAATATCCATTGAAGGTTTATTATTTTAAGGAGGATAGGACCATTAGCAGTTGACATTGTGAAGAGCAACCCTATCAAGTTTACTTTTCATTTGTTTAGAAAACATTTTCCTTAGGAGTGTGATTGTATGCCCGTCACTCTCTCAAAAATGAACCTATATGTTATTTGCAAATTATATCTGAATGAAAACAAATGTAATATGTAAAAGAAATGAGAATGTCATCTAAATGGGCTGTGTTAAAGCATCACATGTGGTAATATAACTGGATTGCTCTTTAAATTAAGTGAATTTGTATGTCCACTTTCTCTTAATGGAATCAGTTTTGATATACTCTTTGTTCCTGCTATAACTTGCTTCAGTCTAAGGGTTCTTTGTATTAAGTTTTTAAAGTTACATTACAAAGAGGTTTTAAGATTTCCCAATAGGCTTTTATTTAACCAAAGCTTTTGATCTCAAACCTGCTGGGACCTAGAGAAATCCTCAACAATTCTCCAGTAACTCTTCACTAGTGGAATTTGAAAAGACCCACCTGAAGGATTTAACTCCCTGTATGGTTTCAGCCTCCTTCCAGTCTCTATTCAAGCTGACAGCAAGGGTTCCAGTGAACCCTTTGTGATCTCTAAGCGGCCTAAGGTGTCCTTTGCAGAAGCTGTACTCCCAAGGAAATAAAAACCAGGAGGACACAGACCTATATACTTCATTTCCTGCTATCTTCCCTTGAAGGGGAATCGCAGGGGGTCTGCTTAACATCCTTTGCTACCTAAATACCTTTTGGACTTGGGAGCTCCATAAAAGAACTTTCATTGCATCCATCACCCTGCTGCAGTGCATAACAGATCAGATTTAAAAGGCTACCTTCCCCTTACAGTCATTTCCACCATTTCTTTAACAAACATTTCAATTTAGTGTCTAGTGACAGAACCTTCTATCATGTGCTTTAAAACTCCATATTGTCGATCATTCTAACGGAACATTACTTCCAAAGAATTCGATTCATGTTACTATAGACAAACTGTAGTTTAAAAGATCAAGTAGAGGAAGAAACAGAAAATTGATTATATTTAACAGATATTAGATATAAAACTATATATAACAGATATTCGATATAAAGCTATATATAGCAAATATCATTTGGGGATAATGCTTCAAAATAGAGCTTCAAATTAATTTTGTTTACCCCACAATTCCCGTTATTAGAAAAAAAATTGGCAATTGAAATTGAAAAATATCTATTCTGTATATTAACCTCTTTGAGAAAGTGTAAGCTGATTGTAAGGAAATTCTCGATTATAACATTTAAACATTTTATTTCTTTCATTTAGTGACTTCACTGTTCAGAGACCTTTTGGGCATAGAAACAAGAGCAAAAAGAGAACCAAACAAAAGCATATTAAGGACAATATTTGCTGCCATGTGAGAGAAGAGCAAGTCCACCTGTGCAACTTCACCTATGCAAATATTTATCTTTATTTTGTACTAATGATATAGAGAAAAAATGATATAGGGAAAAGTAGACTGTATATTGATAAATTTAGATTGACTAATGAATGCTATCTTTTCTTACAATCAACCTCAAATTAGCCTTAACATCAAAGCACTAGAAAGAATTCCAGAGGCTACAATTTTTACCATTCTGTGCTTGCTGCTTCTCTGGGGCCCCCTCTGCACACTGTCCCTATCACTAGACCTAAGGGGGCTCCTGGGACTGAATTATTTTGCCCTTTTAGGCTCTCATGTATCTATAGAGAAGTAGTCTTCACCAATTTTAATATTTTCAACTGGGGAAAATGAGAAATGTTACCAAGCCTGTACCATGACGTGGTTGTTCCTTGTCTTGATTTATTTACTTGTGTAAATATTTGTTACACACCTGATTTGTTCTTCTTTATGAGCAGCTGCCTGGTACAATATTGCTATCTGCATCTAATAATAACTGAGTATATGAAAGTAGATGCTATGGATTCTTTCTTGGAAGAAATAGTTCTTGAAGACTTGTAAAATTGAGAAAATAGTGTGAGAATTAAAAATGGTTTCTGATTTTTGTGGATATTTGAAATGATACTCTTGATGTATTGTTGTATAATATAAAATGACATTATTTTTTATGTATAGACAAAATTGTTTCATAAATATTTGTCCTAATCCAAACGTTAATGTTTTTTGTCCATAATATAAATAGTGTTAAAGTCTGGGAGTTGGTCACTCTGTAATATCTGTCAGTTTAAAAACATGTAAACCTTTGATCAAAATTTGTGCTCCTCAAAAAGAGTCTAAAGGCTCTAGAATGCTAACAAAGTTATAGTTTGGTTAGGCTGGATGGCCAGCAAACTCTTAGGATCCACCCATTTCTGTTTCCCTAATCCTGGGGACAGACGCTCGCAGTCATGACCTACTTTTTATGTGGGAGCTGTGGACTGGAGCTCAGATCCCCGGGCTTTCAGAGCATACGCTCTTGTCCATTGAGCCATATCTCCAACCCCTCAGTGAATTATTTTATCAACATGCAGAACATTAACTTCAGAATCTCAAGAGCTGGCAGCCAATTTGCCAGTTTGCAAAACAAAACATCAACAAAAATGTCATGTAAAACTTCCATACCTTGTTTGGTGGGAGGGTGGCTAGTCTAAGATAATGAAAGTTAAAACAGTGAAAGTTTTTTCTTATCCATCAGATTTTGCAAATGATTGTCTTTTAGCTATTGAGAAAAAAGCACCATTTTATTGCTACAGATATACCTTTCATATTTTCTCTATTAGGGCACAAAGGTTTATTCTTGTCAAGTTTTCATAAAAGATTCTCATAACTTTTCTAATATATAAAATATTTATCATATAATGCAAGTATAAACTGCTTACATAGGCAAACACTGCACTCCAGGTTCTTAGGAAAAGAAAAATTTCAATGATATTCAGTATACTATTGGACTCAGAACTCGGTTTGGACTGGCTCTATCCCTATTGCTTGCATTTCAGCATTACAAAAGAAATTAAAAGTCAAAAATCCTAATCCAAAGGTTTGGTTGTGGCTATCGTATTATTTTAAAAGGTAATTGGGAACATTCTCTGTAATCAAGGTTGAGTCAAGGAAAATGGGCGCCTAAGGGAGTATGTCAGCCAAACAGAAAACTTGACCCTACACCAAGCTCTCTGTCAGACTCAACAGCTGCCACATCGACCAATGAGACTAGAAGGGAGGCAGCCAGGAAGTCAGGTGCCGAGGCTGGAAAGAATCTGTTCCAGAGCCACTGGCAGTGGGCCCTTCAGCTGCTGTACACACAGTACAGGCCCAGGGGTGTTGGATCTGATTTTGGACCACAGCAGGGGAGTGAAGTACAACCAATATTTTCAACAGCAAGACTGTCGAGTTAGAACTGATAGTATATTCATGGGAAGATACATTGTTCTGCTGTGAGGATTCCAAAGGGGAGGTGGACCCAGGGGCTGCACAGAGCAACTCTGCCTGCCTAAGCTACCCCTCTCATAGAAACTGAGTAAGAGGTTCTGTTGGCCTCCGGCCTTTCTGTGTCTGCAGGAAACAGATCTTGTTAAGAAAAGTTTTGCAGGTATGAGGAGAGACTCAGATACCTCCCATAAGGGAAAGGTGTAGTCAGTAAAGATGGCATATGTGGATTTCAAAAGAAGAGGGGGTTTTGAATTTGGCATGTCACAAAGAGCTGTCATGTTCCTTTCCTTCAAGAGAGAAAACAAGTGACCCAAAATAGAAAATAAATGACCCTTTCCGTGATTAGCAACTCACTGTGCTTGTTTCATGTCAAGAACGCTGTCTACAAACTAATAATGATGTATACTCACTGATCACCCCACCCCCAGACCAAACAAAGTAAATAAGCAGACAAGTCCTTGGGTGGCTGACACCTTTGCAGCTCAGGCTCTGGGGACTTGAGGAGGGCCCTGCCTGACTGCAGCTAGCGTTTCTCCAACGATGAGCAGGGGATGAGGAATCATGACTACTGAGTTACCTGTGCAGCCTACTTCCCTGACCCAGAAGCCAGCTTACTGTGTGGCCTCCAGACATATTTTTATACTCTCACTGTGGTGCTGAGAATTGGTATAAAAACATCAGGAAAACCTCCATTATTGATAAACATATCGGTCCTCAAGTGACTAGTACCTGGCCTGAGATCCTGAGCAGAGTATGTCCTCAGTAAATGCTTGTTCAGTATATAATACTTACAATAGTCACTAGGAATTGAGGTATTTCAGGACGCAAGAAGCATATTAAAATTTCTGCCATTTTTAAATTTATGACTTAGTATTTCTCTTTTTAAAAGTTTCTTACTTTATTGAGGTATGATTGAAAAATCAAATTGTATATACCGAGCATAAATAATGCTGCCCTTTGATCTGTGCACGTTGTTAATGGATTATCATAATTAAGCTAATTAACATAACCATTATCTCACATTAATATCTTTTTTAATGTGATAAGAACATAGTATATTTTAAGTATTAGGTATATTCAATATATTTTAACTAACTATAGTCATCACACTGTCCCTTAGGTCTCTAGTACTAATTTTTCCTGGGTTTTGTGTGTGTGTGTGTGTGTGTGTGTGTGTGTGTGTGTGTGTGACAGGATCTCATGGTCTCATGTAGCCTAATCTATTCTCGAACTAGCAGAAAATGACCTTGAACTTCTGATTATCTCCTGAGTCCTGAGCTGGGGATGAAACCCAGGGCTTCTTGCAGGCTAATTAAGCTGCATCTCCAGTCCCCCTTATTTTTCTTATAAGTAATGATACACTTGCACCAATCTCTTCCTTTAGCTTCAAATTTTACTTTTTAATAAGGGATATATAGAATAAGCAGAAGTGAAATATAACCAAACTAGACAAATATATTATCTTGCACACATACCTAGGAAGGATGCCTTTGGAAGGGGTGCAGGTTAACTTGTTTAACATGGTTCTGAGGGGGTAGATCAGTATGACCCATAAAGACAGCCAATATTGTTAAAGTACTGTTGACCAAACACACTGTTAATTTTCACTACAACCTTAAAGCAGCTGCTGTTTTTCCATCGTACAGATATGATGTCACATATCAAGCTAACACTGCCAAAATAATTGAGTTTAGTCGAGAGACCAACCAGGATCTGCATCGGGGAAGCTGTTTCCATGGCTCCAGGGAAGGATACAAACCAACAAGGAAGAACAGAAGTCTTTCAGTAATAAAGTTCTACAGACTTGTTGGGTACAATCATAGCAAGTTGAGAACTAGGGTATCATCAGCGTAAGACTGTCCCTCCAGAGACCCCGTTATTTTTCTGTCTCTTCAAAGTCAGTGCTCTGAACTGCTTCCTCTTTCTTTGTAGATGCCTGTTAGTCTTGGCATCTCCCTACATCCTAAGGACTTTCCTGACATCTCATGTCTGCTTGCCTAGAGATAGGGGCAGCATGCTACAAGGATAGGAGCTGTATTTCTTGTTCTCCTCAGAAGCCAGGGCTCTCAGGGAAGGCAGCATCTCATCTCAAACTGAATAGGTGTGGCAAGATTGGTACAGCAAAATGAATGAATAATTTTATGTCAGGTTGGCTAGGCCAAGATATCTAATTTGGGGTTAAATCAGGATGTTGCTTGAGGAGGTTTGGGGGCTTATTGATTGATTGATTGATTGATTTTTATTTTATGTCTACGAGTGTTTTGCTGCATGTACATAGGGGACCTCTGTTGTGTACTGGCGGAGGCCAAAAGAGAGCAATGCATTCCTTGTGACTGGAGCTGCAGCCAGTTGTTATCCTTCATGTAGGTGTTGGGAACTCAACCTGGGTGTTCAGAAAGAGCGGCCAGTGTCCTTAATTGTGCATTTCTTTAGTTTTTAAAAAGATTTTGGGTTTTTTTGATGTGATAGAGACGTATTTAAATCAGTAGGTTTTGAATAAAGCAAATTTCCGTCTATATATGTAGATCTTGTTTAATCGGTAGAAGGCTTTACAAGACTTGGATAGTGATGTAGGAATTCAGCCTCCAGGCTGTCTTTGGATTTGATATGCAATATCAACTCTTTCCACATTCTCCAGTTTGTGGCCTGCCCAGCAGATTTCAGACTCTGAACAGTGACAATGGTGTAAGCTAGAGTCTTGAAATGGGTTCTCTCTGTCTCTGTTCCTCTTTCTCTTTCCGTCTTTCTTTCTCTCCCTCTCTCTCCTTCTTTTTCTCATCTCTCATGCTTCTGTCTCTGTGGAGAACCCTGACTAATTGACCAGGATACTAGGCTCATGAACATAGACCACTGATAAAAATGACCATATTTGATTGTATTCTTTGTATTAATGAAAAGTGAGAGGAATGGAAAGTGAGCAGCTGATCTGAGAAATGAGTGACAAGACTAAGAATACCTTAAATAAAAACACATGAGATTGTACTGAGTTGGCACATGGAGTATCAGACAGTCAATCACGGAAAGCATTCCTTTACATTTTAAGCAAGCTCTTACAATGAGAGAAAACCAGTAGGATGTCTTCATTGACATTTAGTATAGGGAAACTTTGGTTCACATTTACTCTTATGTACTTGAGTCCATTTAATTTTCACAATATCATGCCTTGCTCAACTCTGAACTTACAGATTGTATAAGTTGATGATGGCTTCTGAGAAAGAAAGTAAGGGACTTTGTCCTTGGTGATAGGCACCCTAGTCACTCCTTATTTACCTTCATGGACTGGACTGCCCTCCCTCCTGTGTGACTCCAGGCATATACAGCTGCTCTTGCTTCCTGCTTCCGAATCTTTTCATTTGTGACCTGGATATTCTCTTAAGGAACTCATTTTGCTCTTGACCAGGTCGAATCACAACAGCGTTTTATAGCTCTCTAAGCACCCTACAGTTTTTTTTTTCCTTAGAGTACATTTGATTCTGGATTTTGGTGCAATTATTTCTTTATTCCATTGCCTACACCAGACTTCAGACTACATGAGGACTAGAACTGTAGGTAGTTTTTCCATTTCATCTCTGGGCAGTAGTATTACCATCTAGAACATGAAAATGACTCTAAGATATATGCTCAACAAGTCAATTTGAGTCCATTTCAATTTTATTTATATATTTTTGTATTTATGCATTTGTTAATTAAATTTTATGTGTAGTGCAATGCTCATTGAGGCCAGATGGTTTTTAGCCATCATTTGGGTGTGCAGAACTGAACTGTGGTCCTCTGCAAGAGTCATCAGTGCTCTTAAACACTGAGCAATAATTCTAGCCCCTTTAGTTTATTTTACTAAAGCATTCAGACAGGCACCTCAAATATACTTTTGAGCAAATACTGATTAGTCCAAGAACAACAACAACAAAAAAACCCAAAAACCATAAAGATAATAATGAAATGTTTTTAATTAACATTAAAATGAACATTAGCTGAACCTGTATTGTTAAGGTATTCCAGTTAGATGTATCACAACTTCAGCAATGTATGTTTATTGATTATGAATGCCATGTAAGTCTATTATGTTGTGCTGGAAACAAAATGTTCTGACTCCTTAAAGACAGATTATATATCGGTAATATGTGTTTTTTTTAATGCCTTGATTCTAGCTGTCTAGCAGAAAGCAGAGAGTTAAAGATCAGAGTACCTCCTCCAATTCCTCTGGACGGGTCAGACACCAGCTGTTTCACCACACTAAGGCATCTACTTCCTACTTCTCCGGCAGTCTTCAGAGTACTCAGGTATTAAAGGTTGAGCTTTCAGTTTATACAGTGTCTTGCTACTTCAGTACATACTTTAAAAAATGTCTAGTAATGAGGGGCTGGAGAGATGACTCAGTGGTTAAGAGCACCAGCTACCTTTGTAGAGGACCCAGATTGAATTTCTATCACCTACATGGTGGCCCGAACTCCAGTTCTAGGAATTTGTCACCCGCTTCCGGCACGTTTCAACACTGCATGGCAGTGCCGCACTTACACACATGCACGCAATCTATCCACACACATAAAATAAAAGTAATAAATAAAATATTTTTAAATGCTAGTAACGAATTCAAAGCATGTTCATTCAAAAAAAAAATTCAGATGGGGTTCAAAATTCAACTTTACTTTTTAAACTTCTATTTTATTTTATCTAGCCTAATGGATGACCGCCAAATATGATGTGTCCACACAAAACTAAACATTAATGGGTAACTTTATCAATTAGGAATATGCTAAAATGAAAGTTACAAGAAAACTGGGAAAATTGATGAATCAGAGTTTTTTTCCCCTCTCTAGCAAAATGTCTGAATGTAAGTGCTAGCTGCCCTGGGCCAATAGTTCAGCATTGTCAAGGCAGATGTCAGTAGAGTGCTCTTGCTCCTTCTTCAACCATAGTGCCTCTCAGCTGCCCCTCTAGCCACGGAGAAGGCAAATCTTCCTTAGAAATCTGTATTTGTCTTCCAACCATATCTCCTTTGCTGGAGCTGTATCACATGGCTATTCCCAGCATCAAGAAAATCAGGACAAGCGACACAAGTCTTTAATCCTAGCAGTCATCAGGTGGGTGGAGGTCATCCTGGTCTACATAAAGAGTTCCAGGCCACCTGGGGCTACAGGAGCCCACCCTCCTCAAAGAAAGAACAATATTGAAATGGGCACATTGCTGACATTGTTAAAGTTCTTTTTGAAAGAAGACAAGAAAAGTGGGGGGATCTGAGTCTCTAGTGTTGCCCTGCATAACTATGTAGAAAGCAAACCTTTAAAAAAAAAATCAACAGTCATATCATAGTGGTCCCAGTGTCTATGTGTTAGGGACTAGTACTGATGAGGGCATTTGAAGGGCAGTCATAACAGGTCTTTTTTTCTTTAACCAGTAAATATTATTTATTTTTATTTTACCTTTGGATATTCATATAATATAGTTTGATGGTATTAGGAACCCCTCCCCTATAAGCAACTCTCCCCACTGTCCTCCACCCAATCTAATGTACTCTCAAATGTATAATATGACCTATACAGTCATGTCCTTCAATGCGGGTTCATCCACTTTGTCCACCAAAAGTCCCATTCCGTAAGACATTGTCTTTCCCCTTTCGTGAAGCCTCAATTTCCCAAAGTTCTTTAGGTTGGATCTGGATATTATTCACATGTTCCCATTTTGTCTGAGTTGAGCTTCCATAGGACTTGTGCATCCGGTCACCACTGGTGTGAGCTCATATGAATGAACGACCACTGTGTTTCCTTGTGGTCGCCTCCTGCCTCTGACTCTTGCAATCTTTCCACCTCTTCCTCCATGATCTCTGAGTCTTGGGAGACAGAGATTTGAAATATGTGACCTATTCAGGAATAAGCATTCTGTAGCCTCTTGTTCTCTGCACAGTGGTCAATTATGAGTTTCTATTTTCATCACCATCTGCTACAGAAGAAGTTTCTCTGGTGAGAGTTAAGAGATGCATTTATGCCATGCGTAGAGGTTGCACTGAAGGTGTGTCAGTTAGGCATCTCACAGACCCTTTATCGTCTGCATTTGACCTGTTCTGGAATTCTGTAATAGTCTCAATCTGGTGAAAAACGAAGCTTCTTTGACGAGGGGTGAAAGGTACACTTACCTGTAAATAAAGTAAGAAATTACATTGGCTAAGGGATGTGACAAAAGTATGTTTTTCTCCAGGATCTGTGACTTCTCCAGCCATGTATATTTGACTATGTTTCCAGTGCCATGCAAGAGTTCCCTCCCATTGAGCAGACCTTAATTCCAATTAGGCAGCTGTTGATTAACTCCAGATAAAGGTGCCACTACTGCACCAATAGTGGAAGTTTGCTGGTCCACTGCTGTAGTTTATTGGGCTTTACAGATGGGTAGGACCATTGATTGTTTTTCTTCCTTGGCTGATTATATAGCATCCTCATCTAATCTTCTGGGAGTAGGCTTCCAGATCAGTTTCAGCTGAATTGCTCCAAGTTCTGTGTCTAAAATGTGTCCTATCTTCAGTAATAGGGTTTTACCTTCGGGTTCTGGGCAGCAATCAAGGGCAGTGGCAACAGCCTGTGTTATTTTGGAAGTCTCCTGGATTTCCCTTACCATCAATTCAAAGGGAGTTTTCTCCTGCCTCGCACTATACTTTTTGTTATATAGCCTTCAGTTATATACATATTTATTGTGTGTATATTTTTCAGTAGGACTCTGAACTAACATATTTCCCCCTGGTTTTTCATAACATCTAAGCATTATTTTGAAAAACATTTATTATTTTTATTTTATGAGTGTATTGTGTGCGTGTATGGAAGTGCACCCATGTTGTGCAATGCCAGAAGAGATACCCCTGGATACATAGGAGATACTTATGGAGATGCCTATGGACAATTGTTAGCTGCCATGTGGGTGCTGGGAATCGAATGTGGATCCTCTGCAAGAGCAGCCAGTGCTCTTAATCACCAGCCATCTGTCCAGCCCCTCCATCTAAGCATCCCCTCTCACTCCCTGTGTGTAGCACCTGCTACTCCCTCCCCAGTTGAAGCACTCCCCTTCCCCATTTCCCTCTTAAAACACCTGTCTTTACTATCCTCCTCTCTCTAGCATCCTCCCACAGTGCCTTTCCATTTTCCTGGCTCCTGTGCTTACATCAGGATATATACTCATATCTAGGAATTTGGAACTAAGAACCACAAAGGAGAGAATGCATGTGTTGTTTGTTTTTCGGAGTCTGTGCTTCCTCACTTATCATAACAGTTTCTAGTTCCATCCATTTACCTTCAGATTTCATGACTTTGTTTTTCTTTACCGCTGAGCGGAACTTCATTGTGTAAATGTACCACATTTTCATTATCCATTCATCCGTTGATGGACATTGAGGTTGTTTTCATTTCTTAGTTATTATGAAAGGAGCAGCAAGAAAGATGACTGTATAAATAGGTCTGTAGTAGGGTGATGTAGAGAGCCGCGGATTGCTGCGTCTTAAAGATGGCACCTGCTCCCACCTCCCGCCTCCCACCATCCCGAGGTGGGCGCTCTCTGGAGCAAACAGCTCCATAATTGGCTGTGGCTGAGGTCTGGCCCTGCTTCCGCATGTGTGCGCCTATCTGCTTTCACCACGTGGTAGTTTGGGGTTGGCTGGCAGGAGGGAATTTAACTTTGTGGCGGGCTTTCCCCGGGAGGAGAAGAAGAAGCAGTAAGGAGAGGGAAGAAGAAGTTAGAAAGTTAAGAAGCCAAAAGGTTGTTCAAGGTTCCTGAATAAACTGCTTTTGGAAGAGTCCGGGGTCGCGTCTTCCTTGCTGGACGAGGCTGGCGCGACAGGGTGAGTCCATTGTGAATATGCCAAGAAGTGGTATGATTGGATCGTATGGTAGATTTACTTTTTATTAAGAGTTCCCCATACTGGTTTCCACAGTGCTTGTGCCGGTTTGCAGTCCCACTAACAGTGGATGGGGCTCCCCTTTCCCTGAATCCTCAGCAGCATTTTGTGTCATTTGTTCTCTTAATCTTTGCCACCCTGACTGGGTTAGATGAAATCTTAAAGTGGTTTGCATTCCCTCGTTACTACGGGTGCTGAACACATTTAAAGGTATTTCCAGCCATTTTTATTTACTGTTTGGTAGTTCTCTGTGAACTATGAATCCATAGGCCATTTTTTGAGTCCTTTATTTTCCTGTTTCTTTGTTTTTTGAGTTCTTGGTATATTCTGAATTCTTCTGTCAGATGAATGGCTGCTGAAGATTTTCTCCCACTCTGTAGGCTTCCTCTTCACTCAGTTAGTTGTTTTCTTTGCTGTACAGAAACTTTTTAGTTTAATGATGGAGGTCAACTGTTGACCTTAATTCCTGAGTGCCTGATGTGTGATTTAGAAAGTCCTTTCTAGCATCTATATCTTGTAGGGTACTGCCTGTGTACTTTTCTAGCAGTTTCAGTGTTTCAGGCTTCACAATGAGGTGCTTGATCCATTTGGAGTTTACTTTTGTATAGGGTGATCAGTGTGGGTCTAATTTCATTCTTCTACATGTGAAGAGTCCATTTTTCTAGCACTTTTTGTGGAAGATGCTGTCTTTCTTCCTGTATGTGTTCTTGGCAGCTTTTTCAAATACCAGGTGGCGGTAATTGCCTGCATCCATGTTTAGGTCTTCTGTTTTGTTCCATTGATATGCAAGTCTGCTTTTGTGCCAATACCATGCTGCTTTTATGACTATAGCTCTGTAATATAGATTGAGATTTGGTCCTTTACTTCACTCTCATCACCTTAGGAAATCAAAGTCTTTGTTGCTCTTGTGTTTGGAAATCATTGCTTACTGCAAACCTTACTTTACATAATGAAATGAAGAAGCAAAGAGAATAAATCAACCACCTAAGGTCCCCGAAGGAGTAGAGGCACCACAGACCTTCTGGCCAAATCCAAGACCTTTCCTGTGTGCCACCCCGTTGCATCACAATCTGCCAGGTGTGTGCGCTAAGCTCCCTTCTCTGCAGTGTAGCTCTGCTTCAAGAAGGCAGATCATCTCTACATCCTCTAAGTGGAATCCCCACAATTATTCTTTCCAAGTCTTCCTTACAATCAGTTTAAAACACAAATGGAGAAGTAACAAGGCTTTAATAAGTGATAGTTCTAATTTCAAGTACCTTTGTTGTAATTTAAAAGATATTTGGGCATCTTACAGCTGTAAATTAGGTTTATAATCTGTCTTTGTCTGACTGCTATTTTTCCTGTTCATAATTACAAGACTTTTTGTTCCTTGTTGTTAAATATGAGGTGTAGATTCTGTCTCATCACTATACTTTTCCACTATCAATATGTTATTTTACTTCAAATTTAGTTTTAGCCCTTAAACTTAGCTATTACTATTTTTACTTTATATTTACTTCTATTTAGTTAGGTGTGATGGCACACACCTCTAATCCTAGCCTTTTGTAGACTTAGGCAGGAAGATTGAGAGTTTGAACCATCCTTGGCTACAGAGTGAAGTCCTGTATCAAAAATGAACAAATTTTGATCACCAGAATTTGTACATTTATTTCAGTTTTGGTGTTCTTCCTGAAGTATGTGGATATTTTCCTTGATACTTTTGTGCTTTCAGGGTAGAATCTTGGGAAAATAAGCTATCGGTCTTTATTCAAAAGTCTCTTTATCATATTCTTTACTTTTAATTATAGGTTAGTTGAATATAAGATTCCAAGTAGATAGTTGGTTTTTTTTTTTCATAGTATTTTAAGAATATTATTCTATCTGCTGGTTCTGTTACCATTGATGAAGCACCTTCTTCAGTGTAATTATTATTGTTTAGGCAATTTGGGTTATCCTTCCAGTTACTTTTAATGCACACAAATACATATTTGTATGTATTTGATATGTGGATGTATAAGTGTGTTCGTGTGTGTGCATGAGCTTGCAGATTCCAAAGGGTCAGCCTCGGCTGTTATTCCTCAGGAGCTACCCGCCTTATTTTTTTGAGACAGGGTCTCTCACTCCTCGGAGCTGGGGCTTACTGATTGGGTTAGCCTGACTGGCTAACAAGCCCAAGATATCTGCCTGTCTCTGCCTACCTATAACTGGGATTAGAAACACGTACCATCATGCTTGTCTTTTTTAAGCAGGTGCTGGGGATTGAATGCAGATCTTCATACTTGTGTGGCAAGCACTTGAACTATTGCATCATTGATTTTACTGTGATGCATATAAATGCAGTTTATTTTCATTGATCTCATGTCTCTGTTTGCTCGTGGATAAACACATTTGATGAAATCCTTCATCTTTCCATGTCTCTTTGCATCCATAAAAATTATATTTGGTCTTTTTTTCCTATTAGTTGGTGGTAATTTATTTAGGCATTTCTTTCAGTTCACACAGTTCTTTAGCTACTAAATTAGCTTATCTAGTCAGGTTTTTCATCTTAAACTGTGTTTCTTATTTTTGGAAGTTTTATTTTTCAAATTTGCCTTTCTTTGTCACTCTATTGTGCTCTTTCATTGTATAGCAATTCTGTCTTTTATCTCTTTTGTTACTCTACATATTTACTTGGTAGTGACTTTCACTCTGTTTTATTATTAAGAGATCACGGATATCTTGTTTCCTTCTTCTTCCTTGAGGAAAACTATTTTTCTAGCTTGCCCCTTTGGTATCCTGAGCCTTTTTCCAGCTACAGGTTTCTTGGGCTGCCAGGTGATGTCGAAGTCTATAGCCACATAGGTTTTTTTTTTTTTTCTTTTGGTCAGGTTGCTTTCTTTTATTATAATCTGCACTCGACATTTTCAAGTATCATAGGTAGTATGAATGCACATTCTACACGTTCATAAGTGCTTCCAAGGGAGTTAAATATTTAGTGAGACTCTTTTTTTCTTTCTTTGTAAGAAGAAGAAACAAATTTTCTTGCTTACCTGAGTTGAGTGTCGAGGTACAAGTCTTTAATCACAACAGTAGGGAGCCAGAGGCAGGCAGATCTCTGAGAATTCCAGAACAGCCAGGTTACATAGTGAGATGAACAAGAAGAAGGAGGAGGGGAGGGCAGAGGGGGAAGAGGGGCGAGGGAGGAGGAGGAAGAGGAGAAAGAGGAAAGGGAGGAGGAGGAGGGGGCAGAGGAAGCTTGTTGGAAGAACTGACTGGCCTCTAAAGTTACTCCATTAGTTTTTCTGTTCACAATTCACAGATTTCCTCTATTTTTAAAGCAGAGAACTTCATTCCTTCATTCAAATTCAGCTATGCACTATACTTTTTGATATATTACAGCCAACATTTTCCTAAGTCATGAGCAAAGGAGTTGTTTGTATTTGATCAGCTTGTAAGGCAGTAAATGATCTCTTTAGCACTGTTTTTATTTACTAATTTTATTGAAACAATATCTAAAGACTGCTATCATTATTGAAGTTCTTGTCATTTCTGCAATTTTCAGAACTGAATCATCAGGCTGCTAGAATCAAACCCATAGCTAATCCACGTTGCAATCTCAAGAGACCTATTTTTGTGATGCTTGTGATCAAACTCAGGGCCTTGGACATCCTAGCATGTGCTATCTCACTGAAATAGACCCCTAGAGCTTCTATATTACCATTGATTCTATATTTGTGATTATGTGCATGACATAGAGATAAGAAGAGATGACTTGTATAAGTTTAGGTTACACTATGTTGAATTCCTTTAGGTAAGTATGCTCTACGTGTGCAGAATGTTGGTTTATTTTTTCTGTTTCTTTGAGATTACCGTCTGTCCTGTCCTATCGCTTATTACTATCTCCCCAAATGAAAAAGGTTAAAAGATGGTGAAGAATCTGTGAGAAACAACAGAAGAAGCACTTAAAGATTTTAATTTTTTATTATATGTGTGTATTTATTATATATGTGTGTTTTTGTAGAGGCCAGAGTTGTTCCTTGGATCCCCAGAATGCGGAGTTACAGGCAGTTGTAAACCATCTGATAGAGGTGCTGGGAAATGAACTCAGGTCTTCTAAGAGCAGCAAGTTCTTTCAATCATTGAACCATCTCTCCAGCACCAAGAAGAATTTTTTTAATTGAATAAAGGAGAAAATATGACCATATCCTGAAAGAACATGAACCAGGAGCAACAGTCAATGAAAGGAGAAGGCAGGGGAGGTACTAGATACTGAAAGTGCAACAATTAAGTGATGAAGAGAATAAAAGGGCCTACTATGTGCTGCCTAAAGTCTAGGCACTTTTCCCTTGTACCTCCTATAAAGTCTCCAGAAGTATATGAGCTGTGGATCATTGTTCTATTTAGTCAATTAAACCAAAGAAAGTAACTCATTGAAGATCTGAAGAACCAGAATTCACATCCCAGTCTATGTGTTCTAAACCCACACAGGGAAGGACTAGACTGGTCACTCAGCTCCCTCTGGGTGGGGCTGAGAAGATGCCTTTCTTTTTCTTCCCCAGCTAATTACACATTTGATTAATACAGGACAAAGGAAGACACACATAAGAGAATCCTGACTAGGGTGAGCAGGGCCTGGCTTAGAGAAAGGAAGATGATTCATTGAAAACCCTTTGTCCTGCAGCTGTGTCTATGGAGACAACCTGGGCCTTAAAGAAAGCAGCATCCAGACGTGAAAGGGAACACAAGAACTGAAGCATTTTCAGGCCCTAGGCAAGTCACAAAAAAGTCATAAAAGCTCTTTAGATTTCTTTTCTCATCTTCTTTCACATGTTAATATCTTGGCCTGGCCTTCTGGGGCAAATCTCCCTCCCGAGCAGCAGCCAACCAGGGTTTCTAGCATATCTGCAGCATGCACAAGACTCCTTGCCATTCTTATTTAAACCCCCAAACAATTTAAAGTTTCTGATTATTCACTGATAGCCCTGGTACTAGACGGAAATGTAAAGACCTAAAGGAATAGGAATGTGATTTTCACCAAAGCAAAAGACTATCATGTCTTCATGTTGCCAATAGCGGTTATGGTGAGGTAAACACCTTGTCATTAAGGTTTGGAAAAAAATTAAAATTCAGTCCTTCTTAAGAAAAAAGTTTCACAAATTTTTTCTATTTTGAGAAATTACCATTTCCACTGCATGATATTTTTGAGAGGGGAAGTAAAAGTCATTTTTAATTCCCTAATTTTACTCTTCCCTCAAATTAACTCTTGATAAACCCATTGCTTAAATTCTTCTATTCTAATTAGAGACTAGTTTGGGACTTTCAACTAAGAAAAAGTGTGCAAGAGTGAATGCTTGCTAAATATTTAAGTGGGGGAGTGGGGAGCCTCGATTTACAAATGTTAAATTGCTCTGGCTTTTGAACTCTCTTTCCCTTTTAAAGTTCCTACGTTAAAAATTAAGCTCTTACAGAGAAGGGCACCTGTATTTGTTTGCCCTATTATGCTATGATACTGAAATGCTTTACAGCTGTCTAAATTAGCATAATTAAATCCACATCAATTAAAAGCCTCAATCACCTCTCTCTTCACATGTAGATGATGACATTTGTCTAAGGTGGGAAGTGACAAAGGAACTTTCTAACAGTTGAAGACCTGGTTGAAAAGGAGGCTAACGGGATTGATCTATTGTCGCAGGTTTACCTTAACACTGGGCAAGTGGTCAATGAGAGTTATTTGGTCAAAGTAGCGCAGTTTGCATTTCAATGCCTCTGGCCATTAGAGATGTGCATTTTACAACAGGCCTCTCTGTGCATTGCTCTTTATCTTCCAGTGATGAGGGAAGACAAAGAACCATTATGACTTTGGTGGTAGTAGCCTTTATTTTTAAACTAGGGAAGCCTGGTGACCTCGGGGTAGGGACAAGACTACACCGTGTGGTGCTGCGGAAGAAAATTCCTGGAGATGGAAACTGACGTGGGGTCCAGGGGTTAATTTCTGGAACAGACAAATTTGCATACAAATGAAAAATGATGGGATTTCTATTCTCCTAAATTTTCAATGTCAGCAGCATCAAACAGGAGCCCATGCTCCCTTGCCAGTTGAAGAATATTCATTACTTTAGAAAAAAGGGGCACCTTGTTGGGTGTTCAGCTCAATTCAGCTCAATGACTTAATCTGTGTAACTTCATCTAGTAGTTTTCTGTGCATCTTTGTAATTCTTCCAAATATGCTTGAATGATACTCAGTTGTATAATGATAAACTCTGAATAAACCTTGAGTGACACACAGTGAATTCCTTTGAACATTCATTCATTTTTTTTCATTCTCAAGAATAGATTATGTTTTCTTCCCAGGTGACTGCAAAGCATAGCATCTTGGTCTATGGCAAAAATTCTAGAAACAGGACAGGAATTTCTCCAAGGCACATGATAATTCTTCATTCTTATTCTGGCTTGTCTTTGTTTGCTTTGGGGGCAGTTAATCCTTTTTCCCTCCCTCTCAACTATTAATAAAAAAGAAAAGAGTCTTGCCTGAATTTTAGAAAACTTACAAAAGGATGTTTCAATTTGAGCACCTGAAATGATTAAGAAATCCCTGAGGGGCTTGACAATGAGGCATTTAAGTATATTCACACTGAAGCAAGATGGTCGTATCATAACATGTAGGCCAATGAAAAGAATCTTCTTTAACTGGAGCCCATGTGCATGTAGACTGTCTGATCATATGTACTTTTGGCACAGTAAACACCTTTAGCATATTTGTAAAAATTTATCACAAACACCTTAAAATTTTTATCAGTTATTTTTATTGTGATGACGACTTGCCAAAGGGGTATTTGGACTCAACAAGCCCAATAATGCTGTGTCCAGATGTCTTGTTTAAAACAAAGAGATTTGTGCTGATTCTAGTATCTTTTTACCAAACCTCATGAAGCCAATATCACAAAGACATAATTAGAAAGTTTGGTGCAGTATTTAGACCTGGTCTCTGTGAGATGGAATTGTTTGAAAGCTGAGCTTGTTTGCATCCCAGTGTGTTGTGAAGGCAGACTTCAAAGAAAATATTATATCTCCCAACTCCAGCCCCTGAGTGTCTTGGAAGTATAATACAGCAAGGCGTACCACTCCCTGCTGAGCAAAGGGCAATTTGACACTGAAACTACTGTTAAATCACTAGTGAAACACTGGTTTACAAAAGGCTTCTTATTAGATAAATATAGTCAAAGCCTCAAAAAGTAGAGGAAATACACCCAAGTCATAGACAAAAAACTGGGGGAGAAAAGTCTTTAAAGTTAGACAGTATGTGTTGACAAAATTTAGAGATTTTAAAACATGTATCTACACATTTATTTTATAAATTGTTCATAAGACTGGCTCCTTTTCCAGTGCAAAATCAAATATTTAGATTTGCACAAACCTATGGAAGCCAGACTTTAGACAAAAAGGGATTTTTTTTTGTCAGACTGTCAGTCTCTGAATTTCATCACAATCTGTTCCGCTGTTTTTGTTGCAGGCAGGCGTAAAATGTACCAGGGAAGTGTGTGTTTGTATTTATTATTAAAACGGGAGTGCTAAATCCTGCTTCCTAATGGCCTTCACATTCTTAAAGCCAATACCAGTGGAGAAGAGGCAGACTCAGTACTCATGTGAAAGGCAGAGGAAGAGGGTCATAGCAGAAGCCCATAGCTAGCAACTTTACAAAGTATGCTTGTCAATTTTTTAAAATCACATTGACATTTTTTGCTTCAGTAATTTTTTCTGCACCTCTGATTTTGCTTTGGAGAAATATTAGAAAAATGATTTGCTGCTGGCAAAACTGAATATTTTTTATTTTATAATATGATGTCTTTAGTCCATTCTCTATGCTAATATAAAAATAACTTGGATTGGAAGATTTAATATCATTTATATTAAATAAATGAATATATATAAAGATTGCCTCAAAGAATATTAAGGCTAGAACTTGGCCCTCTTGCAGATGCCATTACAGCAAAAAACAAGTGTCAAATCTTATTTAGTTGTCAGTTTATGTAGCTTTCAGCCAGGTCTTTTTGATACATATGCTTTATACATAGAGTCACCTATAACAAAGATCAAGATGTATTTTTCCTATGTAAAGTTCCTACAAGAAAAGAGGATAAACCAGCTGTTCCTTATTATGCTGACTATGACAGAGTAAACACTCAGGGTCAATTTTCATAGTTTAAACATCTACAACAAACATATTTATGTTTAACAGTGTGTATTAGTCTGCTTAGGCTTCCTTAACAAAATATCATGGACTGAGTGACTTAACAGAAATGCAGTTTCTTACAAGTCTGTAGGCTAGAAGTCTAAGATCAAACCTTCAATCTTTTCCTGGCCTGAGGATTGTGTCTTTGAAAAAAACTTATTTTTATTTTATGTGTAAGAATGTTTTATCTGCATGTGTGCAAGGGCACCTGTGTTGTGCAAAGATCATGGAGGCCAGAAGAGGGTGTTGGACCACCTGGAACTGGAGTTACAGATGGTTACTGGCTGCCATGTGGGTGATGGGAATGAAACCCAAGTTCTCTGGAAGAGCAACCAGATTGTGCCTTCTTGCTATGTATATAGAGTTTCAAGAATTTCTCCCTTCTTATAGGACACAATCGTATTGGATCAGAACCATGCACTGACTACCTCATTTAACATTAATTATCTCCATGAAGGAACTCTTTCCAAATATAGGGGCATCATGGCTTAGAGCTTCAATAATGCTTTTGAAGTGATTCAATTCAGTCTACAATTGAAGCCCAACAATCCCTCTGGAATTGCATGTTTCTTTGTTTCTATCATGTTTACTTCAGCTTAGTATAAGACTAGACTCCACATTCAGATCAGAAATTTTGATTTTCAGGAGCTGGAGAGATGGCTCAGCAGTTAAAAGCATTGGCTGCTCTTTTAGGGGTCTGTTGTTTGGTTTCCAGTACCCACACAGTGGCTAATACAGTCCCTAATTCCAGTTCCAGGGATCTTGTGCCCTCTTCTGGTCTCCATGGGCATTGCATGACATGAATGCACTTACATACATGGAGACAAAACACTCATATAACATAAAAATAAATAAAAATTTAACATTCTGATTTTCAATTTCATATAACAACACATGAATAAAAGAATCCTTCTTGCTTTGTATGTATGGTTTGATAGGCAAGTTATCTATAAGCATTGGTTCTTTGGAGAAAAGTGAAGACAGTCTTGGCGGGTAAAAAGTTCTAGGAATCACTGAAGAGAACCTTGCTTTCCTGAAGAGGAAAGTTCAACAAAGGAGTGTTTTATGATGCTTCCACTTCTGAAACCTGGAATTCTATAAATTTAGCATTATTCACAGTAAGTTTTTTTTCCTCAAGAAATAAAAATCAAGTGGTATAAAGAACCCACTGAAATGGCAAAATAACTATCCAACATTTTTGAAAAGTGAATATTGCTACTAGATTTCCAAAGGATAATGGCAATCTTGAGCTTGGCTCTATACTCATGGCAGAAAATGCCTGGGTGGATGTTAACCAGTCCAGTTTTTTTCTTTCTGGGCTCACAGATGGACCCCTTTCTCCAGCCTCCTCCAGATAAGATTATGTAATTGGAGGGAAACAGTGACTTACACTGTTCACATGATTTCTACTTTTGTTGGTAATAATAACGCCATATATTGAAATCACAAGAACAAGATACCTGGTTCCCATAATCATTTTTTGAAAGGGACATCCTGAAAGACTCTCTAACTTCTTTGGGAACAAGAAATGAATGCTATTGTTAATCTACTGAGATTTGGAAGTTGTTAGCAAATGGCCTTAATTGTCCTTATGAATATAAAAACCAAAGTATATAACAAGAATCTTGGACAGTAACCTAAGTTTTCTTCTTTAAAAGGTATATCACTGAGGAAATAATAGGCAAGAACACTGAATTCCATTTGCCTAATTACATTTAAGAAGTCAAAAAAAATGTAGTTGGCATTCTTGGATCACTTTTGTTTCAATCAGCCTGATTCCCTCAAGAATCTGTCCAAATCTGGATTAATTAATATTTCTTCAGTGGCCATACCCCCAAATTACAACAAGGCTGCAGAGTTTAGTCTTTCCTATCATTGGTAGCACCAAACGCTGGGATAACTGACTTATCACTGCTCGTGGAATTTAAAACTGGTATAGTCAGTGTGGAGAACTCTTAAAAAAAAACTAAAAATAGGTCCACCATATAATTCAGCTACACTACTTGGCATATATCCAAAGGACTCAGTATCCTGCTACAGAGATACTTGCCCAGCCATGTTTATTGCTTCTCTTTTCACAATAGCTAGGACATGGAAACAACCTAAATGTCCCTCAGTTGATGAATGGATAATGAAAATGTGGTGCATTTACACAATGAAGTTTTTTATTCAGAGGCAAAGAAAAAATGAAGTCATAAAATCTGTGGTGAATGGATGGAACTTGGAACTGGTACACTAAGTAAGATAACACAGACTCAGAAAAAAAAAGTGACACATGTTTTTTGTTTTTTGTTTTTTTTTTTTTATTTGTGCATTTTACCTCTAAACTCTTAGATGTCATTATATATTCTGATGTAACCACATAAAAATGGAAAGGAACCACTGAGGGAGAGACGAAGAAAAATGTTTGAGATGGGGGAACAGTAAGAGACAGAAGTCATCAAAAGGGAAATGGGGAAAAGGGGAACTTTAGCTGGGAAGGGCAGCCGGAGGGCTATGAGAGGAGAGAGAGGAAGGAGAGATAAATAATGCCTAGGTGGTGTGAAGAGCCAAAGGAAGTGTAGTATTTGATAAGCCTACTGAAAAATACACATATAGTATAAATGTGAGTGCATGTATATAGCTGAAGGATATATAAAAAAATCACAGGGCTAGACAAGGGAAGCCTCCCTTTGAGTTGTTGGTCAGAGCAGTCCAAGAAACATTCAAAATAACAGAGACTATTTCTACAACCCATGATTGCTTCCTAGAACTTGAAAGTAAGACTTTAAAGCTGAAGACATCACATATCTCAGACACAGGACTTGAGGTAATTGAGCTGGGACTGACCTGGATATCTCTTTCCCAAGGACTAGCTCTCATAGTTTTAGAAGATACTAGTCAAGATGCAAAGGTAGAAACTGAATCAATAATCCTACTCAGATGGAAAACTTAGGAACCATAACAATGGCCTATTATCATAGGCAAATTATTAACAATAGCAAATTACCTCTATTGGTGTGGTAGTGGCCCTTTTAACTTGGGGATAATTTACAGCTGACCTAACTAGACTTAAGGGAGGAACTCATGTGTGGTACTGTAAAAACACAGCCAAATACGCATGGCTGGAGAGGTTACGGATCCTAGAGAAAAACCTACTTTTTTCACAACCCTAGACCAATGTAATTTCTTACTTTATTCCAAATATGCATCCTCATACTTACAAACAAGTATAGCTCTTACCACTCACCAAAGAAGTCTCTTTTTGCAACAGATAGAGACTATTAAAAACTTTGACAACTGGTCAAATTCAGAGAATAAGTGACTGTGAGGTACCCAGCCCTAAGTGATATATCTACAATGCAACTTCTACACCTAAGGCTTAGGAAACATTGCAGAAGGGTGTGCGCGTACGTGCGTGCATGTGTGTGTGTGTGTGTGTGTGTAAAGAATGCAAGGGCCAGAGGGACAAGACACTTGCTGTGCATTAATGCATTAGAGAAGATGGGGAAGTTGCACCAATGAAATCTCCATAGTATGGCAGTCACTGCATAATGACAAAACCAGTGACATGACAAGGTGGATGGGGGAAAGTCAGAAGGTCCCACTTCAAGATGAAGAGCTATAGCCAATTGGTGGATGCTGAGGGAGAGAGAATCTGTTTTCTCCTGGGACAAACTCGACGAGACGTTATCTAATCCCAAGTGGGATGCCCTAAACTCAGGTATATATGAGCACCACTAAATGTACTCAGCATATTATATATTTGTGTATATTTCTAAATATGTATTTGTAATAATAAAGAAGAGGGCAAGAAATTGAGAAGGGGTGGGAGAGTGTGGAAGGAGTCAGAAAGGGTGGAAACGACGCGAATGCAATACTCAGGGAAGTCTCAATGGTAAAATTAAAAACATCCTGACCTGACGCTATCTATACTTCTCCTTTCCAGGAAAACACATCCTGATGAGAATTCTTGATCTGAATTACAATTGTTTGGTAAAACCAAGCCATTTTATAGCGCAGGTATGGCAAATAGTAGATACTGATAAAGCTGTCAGGAGTCTAATAGCTGCTGCGGACACTGTTCTCACGCTTTCAAAGCTGGAGCCCAAGTTCCCTGATATCTCTGTCTACCAAGGTCAGAGACTTAGGACTGTATGTGTGCTTCACAGGTGCCACCACCTTTGACTTATTTTGTGTTTCCATTTTTTAATACGTATTTGCCCACCTCAAGGAGGGTCTAGTCCTACTGAAAATATTTTTAAAATGTTCATCTAAGGTCATTTCTCTGTTACACTAGCTGCTGTTCTATTAGATGAAAATGTAGCTTTCCAGTTTGGAGCTGTGTTTACTTAAAAGATCGAGTTTTCCCTAGTTTGCCATATCTCCAATTCTAGTAGAGATGGCATTGAGGAAGAAGTGGTATATAGAGCCTGGAATTGACCAGTCCTTTAATAGATTTTTGCCTTCAGTTAGAATACTACTTGAATTGTCCAAGCACCGGCAAGCAAGAGTAAACAGAGGAATAAAATTAGCAAAGATACTGGTAAATGTGCTATTTAATAAATGAGCATGATATATTACTTTTAGGAGTGTAGACTGCTGTAACATCCCTGTAGTACAATTTAAACAATATGTGTTGAAATATAGAACATATCTACATTTTAACTCAGCATTTGTACGTTTTGGACTTTGTGCTAAATGTCCCAGCTTACATTTATGTATAAGGACATCAATTGCAATCCTATTTTCTATGGCAGTAGTCACCATTCAAGTGTTGGCTAAATAAGATGACAAATTTATATGAGTAAACTTGATGTAATGCTTGAATAAGGGAGACCAATGTTACCTCAAAAGTTGTGTGTGATGTCATACAATGTAATAAAGATCATAGGTTGTAGAACAGTTTGCATAGAACTATCTAATGTACAGCTCATATAGCAATGATATAATTTTTATGATAAATCTTTTTATGACATAAAGTATGTTGAAAGCCATACATCTCCCATGTTAAGAGAGTCTATCTGCGGCCCAGGACAGAATCAAGGAGGCAGCTTGGTCAAGGCAGAGTATTACATGTTTCTATATTGCTCAGTTTTTTTCAAATTATCTTTCAATTAGTAAAGGCAATATAATAATGTTTTGAGCAGAATAAAAGAAGCATCAGAAGCTTATATGCTATTGTTTATTATGGTAAATTCAAACACTTAATACATTATCTCAACATTTTTCTATAATAGTCAAAGATTTTTCAAAACTGGCTAATATATATTGAAGACTAGCTTTCTGGAAAGACATCTTAAAGGAAACAGAAGCAATAATGCTGCTTTTAGAAATCTGATTTTATATCCAAATTTCCAGGGAAATATATTATTTGTGGAAATACTAGATGATGTACTAAAAGACAGGTAAATACCGTGAAAAGGAGACCGCAGTCAAGATCAGTGTGTGCAGTAGAACACCTACTGAGTTTTACTTCCTAAGAATTCATTCTCCTTTTTTCCCATGACAGAAGTACTACTGCTCCTTGTTGGTCCTTTGTTTTTCAGTCTTTGTGAAGCTTCCTCTGTCCTGGCCAGTGGGTGGCTGGTCCGGAGCTCCAAGCATTAGTCCATCTTCTAAGAGCTGGACAGCTAAAACACAATTGCACTGGAGGACTTGGAGATTTTCCCATTTGTTTCTCTTTCAATACTATTCATTCATGCACATAACAAATTTTGTTCACATGCCCAAAACTGAGTAAAATAATAATATATCTCTATCTCTTTCCTAATAGTCTATAGAATCTGACCAATAATCAATACAAGTCAGTATGTAAGACAATGATAAGTGCAAAGGAGAGAAAATGGAGGCTGACAGGAAGATAGGTTCACCCTGGCATAGGACTGAAGTAGACATGACAAAAGACCTCCCTGAGAAGGGGATGTAAGAGAAAAGATGCGCAGGAAGTGTGGAAGGGAAACCAGCAGAAGTCTGGGGGGAGACCTGAAGAAGCGGCAGTCTGACGTGGGGTTGTAACAGAATGCTCAGGTGACTGGAGCGGAGACGAGGGTAGGAGTAACAGGAAGTGAGGCCAGAGAGGCTTGGGCCTGGAGTCAGAACACACACGGTTGGAGACCGTGTAGAGATGCTGGTCTTGCTTCCTAGGAAGATGGGAGGATTAAAAAAGAGTGAGCTACTTGATCTGCGTTTTAGCTTTAGCCACATCCCCATCAGATTGAGCATAGCATAAGAAAGGAGAAAGGCAGAAGCAGGGCCTGGTTCCAGTGAGGATGGAACAGGGATGGTAAATCTTGCTGTAATGCAGTTTTGCAAATGATCTATTGGTCAAATTTTCATTTCTTTCAGGAGCAACTCCATATCCTTCTAACAAATTATTTTTCTCTTGAAAGTTAGATATACTGGACTTTTGTTCTTTTAACATGAGCACCCCGTGAGATCAGGGATGTTCATAAATAATTAGAAAAATAATAACCTTTCATTAACTCTGTGACATTGGATGAGTTACTTAACCTCTTCGCATCCCATTTCCTCATGTACAAATTGCACAACTAATGACAAGATGAGTCACTCAAAATTGACATTTTATGGGTCAACTATCAACCCTCTCATGTGGCTCACTTCTAGAACCTAGAAGACTGGTTGTTCTAGGGCCAAATGAGCAAATACACAGAAAATGTGGAGTCATGCCCATTGTAAGAGACGACCAATCTGCGGCTGTGACTGCTCTCATTTTGGGCGCTTTCATTTCCAACATTATTTCACACTTTCTCATTTAGGTCTGCAACAGGCAGGGCAGGCAGCATCCCCCACATTTAGAAAGAGCCTTCTACAGGATGTGAAAGGGTATCTGTTCACACATCATGGCACTGGTTCTCAAAACAACCCCGTGTAGTATTTATACTTACAGCCAAGTCTTCTTTTGTTGAAATTAGTTAATCAAATAACAGAAATGAAGTGAGGTACACATGTTTGACTCTGCAAGAGTTAGCAAATTTGTTGTGTGTTACTTTCATGTGGATGTTTTAGTTGATTAGTTAATTAATCAATTTTCTGAGACTATGTATGCCTAGCCTGGAACTTGCTATGTAGACCAGGCTGGCCTTGAACTCACAGAAATCAGTCTGCCTCTGTCTCCCTAGTGCTGGGAATAAAGGTATAGTCTACCATGCCTGGTCTTTGCGGATATTTTGTTTAAATGTATGAAAGCCGGGCTGAAGGGATAAGTCAGTCATTAAAGGCTCAGGCTGACAACCCAAAAGTTAAGAATTTGGTTACCAGCACCCACAATTGAGGGCTATCGCTTCAGCTTTCTTTTCACCACCCACCCAAATATATGAAAGCAAGGTTAAGGGTTCTAAATCTTTATGATCCAGTTCAATGGTTTTGTCCTTACCTTGCAAAACTCTTTTCTCATGTCTATTAACAGAGAAGCATGTAGTGAACAGGACATGCAGGCTTGTCAGCTTTGCACTTGTATGTCTTCTCTGTTCTGAATCTATATTTTCAGCAGATTTCTCTATACCTAGCACAGTGTCTCGATACCTGCTTAATAAACAATTAAAAATTAGCAAGGGACTAAATGAATGAATTGATGATTATTCTCTGTTTTATCCCTAGAAAACTAAGAGAGCAAATAATGAAGTGGATTGCCCAGTTTCACACAATTGCTAAATAAGGAAGCCTGAAACCCAGGTGGCAGAAATCCACATCCTAATGCCATCAACTGTAGCAAAAGCTTCAGACCCAAATGAAGCAATAGGTGTGCTCAGCCCTGAATGTGCCTACCAGATGAAAACCCACCCCAGATGGCATATCCAATTTAATCAACATCACCTGTGAGCCAAACTGAACAGTAAATGTTAAGACAGGATCACTAATAATGGGGACCTGGAATGTAGCCAGAATTAAAACAATGATCTGCTTAACAATCCCTCTGGGCTGGATGCATGTGGAGAACGGATAAATGCTGGATATCGAAACAGCTGTTCTATGGCAAACCGAAATGGGGCAATCATATATAGCAAAGGGAGAAGAAACACTTGAAAGTTGTCTTAAATAAAGTCGTGCTTTAAATAGTATGTGACCTGGCTGTGGCCTTTAAAAAGCAGTCACCACCCACAAGGTACCTTACCCAGTCTCTCTAAAGGTAGCTTTTAGTGACGAAGCTTCTGGAGTTATGAATTACAAGGACTACGGGTGCTACTAGTGACTGTTTACATGGATGGTATTAGTTCTCATGAATGCTGCAAATAACTTTCAAGTTAGAATGGCACGTGAGCACTTCCTGTGCTTTGCCTCCAGAATTTTATTGTCTTCTATGAATTCCTAGACTTTGAATTCCTATTCCTTCTATGGATTGTAGGCTTTGGACTAAATACCCTGTTGTTATTGCTATACTGTCAATTGTTTGATTATTCTTATAATTCCATGGTGCCTTCTCATCAGGATCACAAATTGCCTTAGAAAGCAAAGCTGATGTTGAGGCTATTTAAGTGGCCAGTCAGAAGGTCACTTGTGAGCCATCCTAACTTTTACCAGCTTTTCTTCTCCTTCTTTTGGGTTAGTGGCTCTGCATCATGAGGTATAGGAAGGTTGAGTACCTTAGAAAGGACTTCTTGATTGGCTGAGTACCCAACTTCATTCATTTTTATATTTGCTTATTGTTTGGAGAAATCTCTTATCAGTATGGAATTGGTTATGTATGTGCCTATATGCAAACAACATACTTCTTGCAGAGCTAAGAGTAGGGACTATCAAATAAGTAGGCTGTGAACCAAGTAAGCAAGTAAGATGTCAGTTACTAAAAAAATTAAAATTAAAATTCGTACTGATTTAAAAATGCACACTCCGTATCAATGTACTGATATTTGAGAATATAGAAACAAAACTGTACCTTCGTTAAAGAAAAAAGAGAATTATAGAAATACACTTTTTTTTTTTTTTGCTATAGATACTACCAACTATAAGACCAAATGTTATAAGAATAGGCTCAGGAGCTGAAGAGATGGCTCAGCAGTTAAGAGCACTGGCTATTCTTTCAGAAAACCTGGGTTCAAATCCTAGCACTCACTTACAGCTAACAACTATCTGTTTGTAACTCTAGTTCCAGGGAATCCCATGCCCACTTTGGTCCTCCATGGGCACGGCATGACATGGGTGCACTTAACACACACGCAGGCATGACACTCATACATATAAAAAGAAAAAAAGAGGCCAAAATAGGTCCAGCTACAATCACTTAGCAACTGAAATAGCACAGTAGGATTATTGAAGGTGGTAGAATTTCACTGAATGACTACTGAATGAACTGTAAAATCCTAGGCACAAGAATTTCCATCATGGTTACCCCCAGCAGAGGCTAGCAACTTGTTTTAGTGCCCACAGTTCTGGTAAGAGAGGCTATTGCCTCCCAAGGGAAGTTATGTATTTTTAATAAAATGAATTTTCATATTTCAAAAAATATCTTAACTCCTCTAAATCAACATATCATAGAGATATTTGCATTCTAGGCTTATTGTGACACTACTGGTAATACTCAAGTTACAGAATTAGCCTAGATAGCCATCAAAAGATAAGCAGATAAAGAAAATGTGACGTGTGTACACATGGAGTTTGTAAGTATGTGTGTGGGGTGTGGTGGCTTGTACACATGACTGGAGCCACTGGTCAATGCTGGATGTCTTCTATTGTTTTCCATTATATATATCTTTAAAGACATGCTCCCTCACTGAACCTGGAGATCACTGGCTAGACTGGCTGATCAGCAAGACCCAGGGGTCCTTCTATCCTCACTCCCCAGTGCTGAGATTATAGACACGCAATGTCATTTCCGCTTTTTGACTTGGGTGTTAGGGGTCTGAACTTAGCTCCTCATGTTTGTGCAGCAAGCACAAACCACTGAGTCATCTTTGCAGCCCCTACAATAGAGTGTTAATCAACCATAAGGGAGAATGAAGTCATGTCATTTTCAGGAAAAGAATGCAAGTAGAGATCAGACTTAGACTGAAGGAACGAAAGTATATAAAATGTGAGGGGGAAGAGGAAGAAAGGTACAGAATGAATATGATCAAAGATCATGATAAACTTGCATTCAATATCTTTGTGAAATCCATCACTATAGACAGTAAATTCAAGTCTTATAAATGGGCACATAAGAAAAAAAGAACTATCATTGTTTTCAAAATATAATACAATTCCAGATTTTTCCACGTGTCCTCAAAACTATTCACTATAGATTTAGATAAATTGCATCTCAGGATCCAAGAGGTCTTAAACCTATAGCCAAAATGTCTTCTGACTTTTACTCTTAGGTAAAGTGTTAACAAGTATAACTCATTCATTCTCAATAGTCTTGGGATGACTTTTAAGGAAAGGATGTTTGTATAGTAGGAAGCCTTCAGGGAAGCCAATGAAAATTTCATTTCTTCTCCTCATTCGTCTGTCATTGGATTGGTAAACTGTTTACCAACTAGTTCTTTTACTATTTAACAAAAATTTTCAGCATTTGAGTTGGGCAAACTTTGAATGACAGAAATGGAAGTAAACGAAGGTATTACAACCACAAGTGATGGGGGTGAGAGTGTGATTTTGTGTTGCCACAGAGAACTGTGTGGTCAGTTTGCTTTTCTATTTTCACAAAGCTTTACCAAGCTAACTGTGTTTCAGTAAATACACACACACACACACACACACACACCCCTAACCTGTGAGACATCTATCTGTAGGATACAGAATATTAACATTTCTTGTATGTAGAACACTCGATGTATAACTCTTCTCTTTCTGTAGCTTTCTGGTGGCTGGTATGGGATCATATTGATTATTTGAATCTGTTTCTGCAGAGCTATAGCTACTGAATTTCAGACAATTAATATTAAGTTCCGATGAGTAAACTATTCAAAACCATCTCAAGGACCATTAGGTATCATCTTAGGCATAGTATCTTTCTAGATATTTCTGATTGACCTATAGGTCAACAGAGAGATACCCCACAACTTAAAAATGTCATGGGTGGACACATGAGCTATCACATTATCACAAATGCTTTCCTTTCTCTTTCAGGTTAGTTGTTTTGAGTCTGATCAAAATAGCTCCAGTGTCTCTCTCACCTTGTGTGACATTGCTGCCTATCAAATGCAAGGTAGAGCAATTTTGTAAGAGCATGAGTGTCACATTACAGAGCACAGATGTCAAAACAAACGTCACTAACCTGAAAGGATTTACATAAACAGGACATTCTGGTATGTCCAGGACCATGGCAGGAGAAGGACAATTTGTGTTTTGTGTCATTGACTGATATCAAGGGCAGGTTCTTTCACTAATATGGCAACAGAGAGAATTCTGTTAGCAGTATTCTGTGAACAAAACACTTAAGAGAATGTATGTATACAATAGTTAAAAAAAAAGGGTTACTGACACAGATGCCAACTTGGTGGGGCATATGGAACATTTACACTTGCCTTTTTCTTTCTTGCTCGCTACAGCTGGTGCTGATTTAGTATGTGAAATTTTACTAGCAGGAGTGCTAATCAAGACAGAGATTCTGTAAGGATTTAGTCATTTATGTAGGAGAAACTACCGGTACCATTAAAAAGTAGAAGATCATCTTATGGAAAAGCATTATCGTTATCAACCTCATTTTTAAACTAAACAGACACAATGGTACTGTAAGTATCACTTTAGCAGGCAAAAAAGTCAGACTGTTTCCTGATAATGCTCTAAGAGGATGGCATCCACAGTTTAAAGTTTTAGTAAAGCACACTGAGGTTGGGTCATGTTGGAGCGATGCAGAAGAGTGAGCAATTTAGCAGTCAGTTGTTCAGCCTTTCCAATGGCTTAGCAAAGGTGCCATTCCATTAAAAAGTGGAAACTCACTTTTTAAAATAAAAACATTTGATGATACAGAAAGAGAATGTGTTTCCTGAATCATCTGGGGGAAGTTGGCGAAAGCGAAAAAGTATGAAAGATTCAATTTTTCCCTTTTATACTTAAATACAAAGTTTTACACTATAAGGCCTCATTTCATGCAGTAATTGCACTGGCCAAACAAGAGTTCAGAGAATGAAGCAGAAAAAAACCTTTTCTAAGTAGCAACAGAACCACTGTGAGTACATTAAATATGTTGTGCAGGTGGCCTGGTGGAGTTGGAGACCTGAGCAGCAGCTCCAAGACATCTGCTGCCTGAGGAAACTTGCAATGTGGCAAGTGGTGTTTGTAGCTCCCTGTGGAAGAGTGCCAGCTGCCCACGGCTCCGCTCCTCCAGATGAACGGGAAGTCTTTGGGTGCTTCCGTGGCAGCCTGCATTGTCTCATCCTCCGCTCCCCGAGCACTCAGAGGACAAAAGGGGCTTTGGCGAAAGCGCAGGTAGATGTTGGTCTCTTTCTAATATCCCAAGTGTTCCGTCCGGCAGTGTGAAAGTGAGCACATGGCTGCAACCGACCCATTTTTATTTTAATTTCATGCTGAATTTCTATGATGGACTACAAGTCGTTTATTTTTATAGCATTATGACTTAAGTGTTAAGTGTCCTCAGAAAAAAATATCTGAAGAAAAGTAAGACTTGCTAAAATATAAGCAGTAAAATATTTTAATTTGCAACAATTGATGTTATGAATATTTTAGATGATTGGTTTAATTATTTTAGGAGATTTTGACATAAATATGATACACTTGAAAGTAAAATGAACATTATAACTTAAAGAAAACAATTTGGAATGATAGGTAAAATTCATTTTCTGAGGTCACCCTAGACTGACCTCGAGGTTAAAGCAAATGGGACACAGGGAGCCTTGGTCATTATCTTCTTGAAAAATAGTGAATCTCTTATTTGCTTGGGTTTTAGTAACATTTTTACAAAAACAAACAAACAAACAAAAAACCATGACTGTCTGAGCTATTTAGCTGGAACTGAAAATGTTGAAGAATTATTGTTAAACATAAAAGGAAAAAGGTTGAATAGGTATGGACTATGTCAAATTCTAAGTCACTGAATACTAATTTTCCCTTCTATCAAAACATTCTTTCATTGACAATATTGCCCAAGAGATGAAGTTTCAAAATGAAAAGGACAGTTAGTGAATGCAATAGTTGGGTGCTTAAGCATATTTGAAAGAAGAAAGTAATAAATTTATTTTGAGAGACAAAAATTAGATCAAAAATGTCTTGTTAGCTATCTACTGCTTACACACATGCAGGCATAAACATGCACAGAAATACACACAATTTAAGTTGTAGGGATTTCTAAGCAATAGCAAATTCCATTTTAAAATTTGTGTTAGGCTGTGTTGAGAGAGACATAACGTATTACAGAAATTGCACCTGATGAACATTGTTTGAGAATTTCCTCAGTGAGGCAATCACTTAAGTGGAAAACATTTGTGATAGGTTCTGGGGGGAAACCCATTATTTTCCCTGAAAACTGTCTTTAATTAGCTGTTTATCATTTCTTCTGCTGTCTATACTTCTGAGTAATAAGGAAAAATAAGAAGTCATATTTGAAAAACAAACAGGTATTCATTTCCTTTAAGATCCAGGAGGTTAGTCAGCTAGAGAATAAATTAAGGGAGTTCACAAACTGTTAACAGCGACGGTGAGCATATGGCAAACCTGAACTGTCTGCAGGTCAGCTTTTGCTTTTGCATTCCAAATGTCTGTCAGTTATTGTTAGGATCTAAGTACATTTGTTAAGGGATGGATTCAATGATATGAAGTTGTTCGGCACATTCTTGGAGAAATGATTTCATTTTTTTGTCTTTGTCTCCCATATACAACCCTCCTTGAAAGCAATCTTACCAAATGTTACCTGGAAAGAACATGCCTGTTAGAAGGTACTGTTGGCTTTTCTTTGCTCAGCTAGGAAAAAGATACATAATCATATCCTGTGTGTGTGTGTGTATCTGAACATGCATGTCTGTGAAAGCTGGCATGTGCACGGTGACTGCTTTCTCCGAGAAGATGCTCAGATTGGTGAGTTTGGCAGGACCGTGAGTGATCCGCTCACAGTGGCCAGGCAGGGCCTTCCCTCTTGTTTCTCTCCTCTCAGAGTCCTGGCTTGTAAAGTCAGTAATCAATGGCATGGGATCCGAATGACCACTGGATCATAATGTACAAGACCAGGAGTGAGTGAGCATAAAGTGGCGTTCCTGGGACAGACAGGAAGCAGATACAGAGGAGGACATGAAAGGAAAGGAGGAGAGAAAAGACTTCAACTGTGAGAGTCGTGAAAAGACAAAGTACCAACATCAACAACTGTCTCTGAGTGTGTGGGAGGAGCTTCATGTCCTGAGCGCAGAGGAGCTGTCTCAGTTTTGAAATACTTTATTCAGAACAAATCTAGTCCTGGTCCTGAAGAGATTATGCAGTTAAGTGTTGAAAGCAAGAAATGCCATTCATTTCTGCAGGGTCAGAAGAATTCTGATCATATTATAAAAATTTCTTGTCAAAATGACAAGAGTACATTGGTCTTAAGACACTGGGGTTTTCAGGACTTTCAAGGGTAGAATGTTCTTTAAAGAATGGGTCCAATGGGAGGAGATTCCGTAAGAGAACTGAGGCCCCAGGTAGCAGTGAGGATGAAGGGTTCTTTGAAAAGTGCACATCAGGTGGCAGGATCCAGGTGTCAGAAGCAGAGACATAGTTACCACAAAGAGTAACAAGGTCCTAATAGCAGGGAAAAGGGATCGCGCCCTGCTGCTGGCCCCGAGGGGGCAGGTTTAAGGGCCTGTGGCTGTCTGAGGAAGGCTGTTGGTACATCATGGGGAAAATTAGAGTAAGCACAATAGTTATGCCCTAAAACACACACAGGAAACCCAGGAGGTCCTGGGTCAACCCGCCTGGAAGCCACCTAGAACAGCGGAAGTGCAAAAGGAAAGGGTGGATGGGGATGGGCACGGTGGGAGAGGAGAGGACCATGGATATCAGTCAGTCTTTTGGGGGTTGCCTGCTGCTGTGGCTGGCTGTGTTTGCCGCATTCATCTTCCTCGTACAAGCTTTTCTTGGAAATTCTGAGCAACCAGAAACCCAAGGCTCTACCTAGATAGAAACACTTAATAATCCCTAAAAATGATGCTGCCCTCTAGAGACAATCTTCCGAAGTCTCCTCTTCTCTATTGTCTGAGGTTTTAATAAGCCTCTGGCAGATTATCTATCCCTACAGCAGAACACGTGTGTTATGCATGCGTACCTGTATATTTTAGACATGATAGTGTTCGCAGCCTTGATAGTGGCTCAGTGATGACCATGTTGATGGAGTAGCTCACGGCTGCTCTGCTGCAGATTTCCGGAGACCGACCTCCCCTGAGCTCTCCTTGCTGCCTGCGCACGTTTTTGCCCGTTTTCTTCTCTGCCGCATTTCCCATAGCTACAGTTGCAAACGTTTCAGATCCCATGTGTCCTCAAGTCCAGAAAACGCTCCTGTGCATTTCATACAGCAGCCATCCTCAAAGCACACCCTCCTCCCAGTGACTGACTCCACAGCAAATTCTTAACTTCTTAATGCCCACTGCCTGTCTCTACTTTCTGTCTTTCTTGCTTCTCTCTATCCTTCCTGAAACCCCTCTAGTAAAGGATTCCCCAGAGTTCTCTGAGGTCATCATGGTCTTTCTAATTACATGCCAGGCTCAAAGCACAGCCGTGTCCTCGCATGCATCCATGACATCAGCCATTCTGTCAGTTACATGGGCACAAGCTTTCTCTTCTAAATCCGCACTTGATATCCAGGTGAAAAGCTTATTTCCTTCCTCCTGGAGAGGGGTCGCCTCTGTCTCTCCTCCTCATGTGCACACAGGAATCTTCCTGAAAAGGGCTTGATTGATTTTTTTTCCCCCAAACTATACTTTCCTAATGTTTTTTCTTTTCATTGTGAATAAAAATATTTTATATCTTATTGGGAATATATTTTTGAAATGTAATGTACTGGGTGAACATACATATGAGTAGTATTTAAGAACTATAAAATGATCACTCCTTATAATTGGTGAAGAAATAGAATATCTCCTTAACTTTTGAAAGTGTTTTGACGTCCTGCCCAGTTGCTACCTCCCTCTTCTATCCAGCTCACTGGATCCTTTTTCCTGTGCCTTAAGGTAACATTTACTCTGTTATGATTACTGACTTATGTTCCTTAAGACTTACCCATTATGTACATATATTAATTTATGTTGACATTGTATATGTGCATGTTTGAATAAAATATGCACTATTACAGTGTTTTTGTCCATGTTTAAATTTTTCATTATATATATATATATATATATATATATATATATATGAATGTTTTGCCTGCATGTATGTAAGTGCACCCATATATTCAGTTTCCACAGAGGCCAGAAAAGAACATCAGATTTCCTGGAACTGGAGTTACATATGGTTGTGAGCCATAATGTAGGTGCTAGAACCTAGCCTAGGTCTTCTGCAAGCATGGAAGACACTTTCATCCAGTCATTTTGCTCATGTATAACATTGTGTAAAAGACATAAGTGCAGTTCTACAACTTGCTATTGACACTCACATTATGTTTTGGGGAACAGTTTGTATTGATGACTGCATATTTAATGATGCAGTAATGATGTAATGATGAAACCCGGAGTTTCATTCTTGTATTGTACTCCGTTTCAAGAATGTATTCCATTTCAAGCTTTCATTCCGTTCTTGTCAGGTAATTGGATTGGTTTATTATTATAAGGACTGTTGCTATAAATGATGATGAACAAATTTCCCATGCTCAAGTATTCAAGAGCTTCTCAAAGATTTATCCTTAGAAATGATGCTCGTAATGCACAAATTCACTTTCCAGAGCAATTTCTACTTGCTTTCCAAATTCCTTCTACATCAGTTGGTTTTTGGGCCTTTTCAGATTTGAATTTTTACTATTTTGATGTGACATATTCCATCCTGATAGATGTAATGCAAGCTTTCTCGATTTTTGTTTGCCTTTTGGATTCAGAGTCTTTCTACCTGTCCTCAAATGTGCAGTTCTCCCCCTTCAGCTTCTCAACTGGTGAGATTACGGGTGTGTGTCATCATGTTTAGATTCTTAATCCTTTTTTTTTTGAGACAGAGTCTCAATATGTAATCCGACTGCCCAAGAACTGATGTAGGCAGACTGGCCTCAAATGCACATCCGCCTGACTCTGCCTCCCCACTGCTTACCATTCTTAGATTTTTTTTTGAAAAAGAAATTTATTTATTTATTCTCTTGGTTTTCTGAGACAGGATTCCTGTAGCCTGAACTCACTATGTAGGCCAATCTGGCCCTCTATCTCAGAGATTTGCCTGCCTCTCCATCTTGAGTGCTAGGATTAAAGTTGTGTGCCACCACGCTTGGTTATTTACTTTTAAAATGATGTGTGCATATGTCTGTGAGTGGGTACATACATGTGTGAATGCAGATGACTCAGAATCTAGGAGAGGATCCCTGGAGCTGGAATTATAGATGTTAATGAGTCACCCAGCATGAATGCTGGGAATCGAACTCAAGCCCTCTGAAGAGTAATATATGCTTTTAACTATTGAGCCATCTCTCCAACCAACCCTCATGATCATTTTTAAATGAAGAATTTTGTTCATATGTTTGTCTTCTATTCGTCTGTTATACACTAGTAAACCTCCTTTTTTTTAAGGCCTTAGTGAATTGTTTTACTTTTTCCTTTTAATTTCTAAGGTTTTGCATTTTTTGAGTGGTAATGTTTAGTCAGTCTTTTCCTTTCCTGCTTCTGCTTTCTGTTTTATATTTATTTATTTATATTTATTTGTTATTGTTTTTATTCTATCTTTTGAGTCAAGGTATCACTACATAGCCCATATTGGCCTCAGACTTACTGTGCAGCCCAGGCAGGCCTCAAACGTGTATTCGGCCTGCCTGTCTCTCAGACTGTTGGAATTATAGACTTGAGCCCCCACATTCAGTTTTTTTTTATATTTTTTTAACAAAATGCTTATTGCTCTCATGATAAATACATTTTTTCTATATTTTTTAAAAAGTTTTAAAGGCTTATCTTTTCTCATTTAAGTTCTTTGTGTGTGTGTATGTATGTGTGGTACATGCATGTGTACATGTTTGTGTGTATGCATGTGTGTGTACAGGTTATGTGCATATTATGATGTCTGAGATCAGGGGTCTTCCTGCATTGTTCCATCTTTTAGTGTGTGTGTGTGTGTGTGTGTGTGTGTGTACATGTGTGCATGTAGTGTATGTATGTGTTGTCATATGCACATGTATGTACAGGTGTGTGAGTATATGATACACACTCACAGTGGCCAAGGAAGACTCCCAGTGTCCTGCTATGACTCCCTGCCCTTTTTTCTTTGACATGGGGTCTCTCACTGAACCTGGAGCTAGGCTAATAGCTAGACAGCCCAGCAGTTATTCTGTCTGCCTTCCACTGCACTTGGTTCCTGGCATAGGTGGTCATGCCCAGCGTTTTCTGTAGGTGCTGGATCTGAGTTCTTATCTACTGAGCCATCTGCACAGTCCTTCATTTTAATTCTTTTTTTAAAAAAATAGATTTATTTATTATTAATTTTTAATTTTTTAATTGAATCATTATGTGTTTCATACAGTACATCACAATCAATCTTAATCATCTTTACATCCCTTCCCCACTGGCATCTCCTCATAGCCCCCGGCTGGAATCCATACATTCTTCCATCTATGTTAAGATCACCTTTGCTTAAGAAATATTTTATTTTTAACTGTGTGTGTGTGTGTGTGTGTGTGCGCGCGTGTGTGTGTGCGGGTATGAGGCGCATGAGTGCCTGAGGAAGACAGAGGCACCAGGTCCCTCAGCAACTGGAATCATAGGTGTTGTGGGCTGCCTGATGGGGTTGCTGGGAGATGAACTTGATTCTTCTGGAAGAGCAGTATGTGCTTTTAACCACTGAGCCATCTCTGCAGTCCCATTTTAGTTCTTGATTCAACTGTGTCAACAATGTTTTTTCTCTATGATAGTGTAATGATAAATCCATCTTCTACCACTGATTTGTAATGCAAGTTCCCTCACAGGTCAAGTTCCCATTTAGGTGCATAAACCTGGTTCTGGCTTCTCAATGTGGCTCTATCAGTCTCTGAGTTTATCTCCATAATAATACCAAACTGCTTCAATTACCATTTATTTATAATAAATCTTAGTATCAGACTAAGTTTCTCAATGTATTATTCTTTACGTAACAATTTCTTTGGACTATGGTCTAGTCTTCAATCCTGTATAAGAATTTCTTCAACTTTATTTCCTGCCCTTTGTATTGCTGCAGCTACAAATGATAACATTACCTATGTGTGCCCATTAGCATAGTTTTATGTTTAACACTGCGTACATTTGTCTTTTAAATTGTACAGGGAGGCTGGGGGGAATGGCTCAGTTATTAAAGTATTTGCTGCCCAAGAATGAGGACCTGAGTTCATATCTCTAGTATCATGTAAAAGCTAGGTACAGCTGCATGCATCTTTAATCCCAGTGCTGGGGATTTGGAGACAGGAGAATCCCTAGGACTTCCTGGTCAGCCAGTCTAGCTAACTAAGTGAGCTCTAGGTTCAGTGAGAGACCTTGTCTCAAAAAAATGTGAAGAGTAATAGAGAAAGACACCATATTGCAAACACTCACATGCATGTGCACACCCCACACAAACGTATACATATGTACTGCACATTCACACACAATAATAGAGGGAATAAAAAAGATGAAAAAAGATTTGTAAATCAAATGTGCATTTCTGTTGGTGTCTATGTTTACTCCTTTTATGCAGTTTCAGGTTGCTCTCTGTGTCCTTTCATTGGGCCCAGAGTACTTCTTTCAACGTTTCTCATATGGTAGATCAACTAGACACAGAGCTCTTAGGTTAGGTATCTGGTGTCTTATTTTTCTCTTCAGTTTTGAAGGATAAATTTCATAGGTAATTTTTTGGGGGTTGGCAGTTTTTGTCTTTCAGCATTTTTAATATGGAAATATTGTTAGAAAAGAAAAAATACATCTCCGTTTTTACTAGAAACGGAAGTTTCCCATAGATATCATGGACTTTAAAGACCAATTGGATAAGAGTAAAAGTCCTACTGATACTGAATTACTTTGTCCATGAATATAGTAGATCTTTGAATTTAAGCAATTAAATATTTTTTTACAACAAAGATTTAAGTTTTTTCTATTCAATTGTTTTATATATTTTTTATTTATTTCTTAACTATTTCATTTTTAGATCCTATTTATAGCATTAAAAAATGTGTATCCTTATGTGTGCTGCAATGGATAGGCTTTAGTTCACATCATAGTCCACTTGGTTAAATTAACTTAATTCAATTTTCGTATATGTCCTAAAACTTTGTCTTTATGTTTGAAAAATGTAGGTATTTATATTTCTGGTAAATTATGATAGTTATATTTCTCCCTTTCATTTCTTATAACTTTTATTACTGTTCCTTGCCTTACTGTGAGAATTTCTAGCAAAATGTTGGGTAGAAGTAATGACAGAAAGAAAATTTGAATCCTATTTGAGCTTAAAGATACCCTCATGGTTGCTGTTGTAGGCTTTTTGTAGGTATTCTTTATCAGGGGAAAGATTCTTTGAATCTATGATTGTAAAGTTATATGAGATTATGTGTAGATTTTATGTATAGCTTATATTTTTTGAAAATTACTGCATCTAAAATGTGTGTGTATGTGTGTACCTGTATGTATGTGTGAGTATATGTGTGAGTATGTGTGTCCATAGGTGTTCGTGGAGCCAGAGTTCATTGTTGGGTGTCTTCCTTTATTACACAGTCACTTGCTGAACTGGGAGCTCACCTTTCATCTAGACTGGATGGCCTGTGAGCCTTGGGAATGCTTCCATCTTGACCTCTTGTGCACTAAAATTACAGGTGCAAACTGCTATGCTTGGGTTTCTATTGTGGATGCTGAAGAGCAAATTGAGGTCTTCAGGTTTGTGCCTCATGCATTTTGACAACTGAGCTGTCACTCCAGTTCCCCTAATAGGGTAAATGAAATTTTTTCTTTCATTTTTAAAATTGCAATTAGGTAATTTTATAATTTATTGATGTTAACTCAAATGTGTATTTTTGAAACAATCATAATTTAGTAATAATGTGTTCTTTCTTATATCCCTAGATTTAGCTTGTAAATGGAACTTAATATTTTTATCTTTTGAAATTGGCCCTTTTTTGTTTGTTTCAAACTGATTTTATGTGTTTTGTCAGAATAAATTTGGTATTCTCACCAAATATGCCAGAGGACATCCCCCCCTTTTTTTCTTTTCTCTTAAAGTATGGAATAACGATAGCAAGAGCAATGTTTATTTGTACAGGCATTTTAAATATCACTTTGCATTTCTTGCAGGAGTTCTAAGGTCTTGCATGTCCTCTAGTTCTTCATAAGTATGTTTCTTTTCCACCTGACAAAAGAAATTATTTATTATTACTCTCATAACCAAAATCATCATTAAAGCCTTTGTGTTTTGCTAAAAATACACATACACGTGTGGGGGCCCCACCTCAAATATTCAGATTCATTAAGTGCGAGGGAGTCTACTTTAAACAAGTAAAGGTTAATCTTCACTAAGAATATGTCCAAGATAGGATTATAGGCAGGATCCAACCCCAGATCAAATTGCTTGATGTCTCTATGCAAATTTAGTAAGTCTTCTGACTGACTATGAGATCCACCACGTGAGTGAAACTCTCTCCAAAGCAAGCATGGTATCAGCTAAAATCACAGTTCCTTAGGAGGTAGTTCAGTAGAATCAAAGGAACCCAGTAAGATAAAAGGCAGTGCAGCTGATACATGTCAGCTTTCAACAAAACTGTAAACACAGCAGTTAGCATGGACACATGAAGATTTTATTTGTGCTCACTTGGGAAATCTAATCAGAACATAATGAAATCAGAAATTAAAGAGAGAAAAATCATGATTGCTATTATTTTTGTGACTTCCACAACCACCACAATGCTCATTTCCAATGGTCTTGTTACGAAGCAGGACAGCTTCTAGGATACTTGTGGATCATTCTGGAGGTGGTGGCAATCTTCTGACCACTTCTGGTAAGCATTGGCCTCATTGCTTTCAGGCTGTGAGAACACATCTGGATGGCCTGTGTCTGAAGCTTCTCTTGTACTGAGGTGTAAGGCAGCAGCTCCTACAGACAGCATCCAGATCAAAGTCTGTGCTAGATTCCATATGCTCTCCGTACCAAGAGTCTCAGCTCCATGCTGACACTCTGAATGCACGAAAACACTCATATTTTGGGTAAGGCCAAGGACAGACACATAGACATTTTGAATCAGCTATGAACTCTTGTGTTTATTCATCAGTGCAATGTCCTGAGGGGTGGAGACTATGACGGCACAGTCCCAGGGAGCATCCGGTCCTGGTGGGGAAGTCCTGAAGACAGGGGCTTGATACAGTTGATCACATGGCAGCCTCCATCAGGAAGCAGAGGGAGATGATGCTTTAAGCACATCTTAATAATTTTTTCCTGAAATTTGTCCTTTTCATGGAAAAATTTAAGTTTTCTTTTATAAAGTTGCTGCAATATTCCTCTACCATTTTTTAGTATGTACCTAATCACTAAGTTTCCCTTTCATTCTTCATATTATTTTGCACTCTTTATTTTTTCTTGTCAGAAATGTGTTAACTGTGAGTTTTATCATAGAAAATGAAATTTCAGCTTCATATGTTCTGTATTCTATCTTTATTTTCCATTTCGCTATTGTATCCTCTTATTTTATTGTTTCCTTTCGTTTTTCTGTTGTGTTGATACTCATATGTGTTCTGGCCTCCGGTTTGTGCTGTGTCACTAAAGTATGACTCACTGAAGTTTAGATCACTAGAAACTGGTAGATACCACAAGGCAAAAGTCCACTCCAATCTCTTTAACTTCTTGGTCAATTTGTCAGGCTATCTGTTATTATAATAGGCCATGCAGGCCTTTCCAAATATATCTATTACTGCTTGTTTTGGGTAGACTTTCAAGATTTCAAGAGAGGTTTCTCAGAAACCACTTTGCCTTCCAGCCTTCCAGCCTTCTCCATAGCAGAACATATGCTCAAGCTTCTTAACATAACTAACTGTCTGAGGGTTCTAACCTCAGCTTGTCTTTGGTGACTTTATGTTCTGCTAAGTGATCACCTTTTCCATGTGGAAACTACAGCAGGTCATATTGATATTCCTTTCTTTACAGCAGTAATCAGCAGTAGAATGAATTTATGCATACCTTCCCCGTTGAGCTCGAGTTCATGGAGAACAGAGAAGGTGCCTGACACAGAGAGCTATTCCACCTTCAGCTCTTGTGGAATGAAGATAATTTTTAATTTTTTTTTCCTCACTTAGAATATATTTTCTTCCAAGTTTCATTTTTGATAATCTGTCTATAGAAATAATTATCAGTAAAGTCATAAGCTATGTAGCCACTAGGAATTTTTGTTTTCTGTAGGTTCAAACACCTGTAACTCAGCTCCTAAATGGTATTAACAAGATTAAACCAAGCAGCTTGGTTGTACCTTTGGGTTCCGGAGTCTAATTGCCTGTAATGAAGCACTGGAGTCATAATTTGATGGTCTGTAGGTTTCTCAGCTGTTTCTCTCTACGAGAAAATGTATAATGGGATATTTTGCACGTGACTGTCTATATTTTATATGCAACACATCAGTGTTGTGTAAATTTTGTGAGCAACTTCTATTATCTTTGAAACCACAGAAGCAACAAACAGTTATAATTATAGTTTGAACCAGCTATAGTGTTTCAAACACGCCTACAGTAGTGGTATTACAACGAGAACGTTCTGTTTGCCTGCAGCTTTCCGTGTGCTCAGTGACATCACAATTAGACTGCATTTTAACAGAAACTTCTGTCCTTAAACAGAAACAGCTTGCTTGGAAACTGAAGAGTTTCTTTCTTCTGAATTCTTTGATTCCTCACTGAATAAGATTGGTAGACAGTGTAAATATCAGGGCATGACTACATTTTCTGGTCCTTCTCGGCTGCTTTGACGCTCATGATAGGTACGCTGCTCTGCTCCACATGGGGAATGAATACACGTTATTTAAAACTTCTTTCTGTGCATCTGCTACTTGTCAACTCATGATCTTCTGATCCTTGCAGGTTTGACAACCCTGTGATTTGCTGTGATGGAATTACTGAGAAGTTATCAGCAGAGACGTTGCCGTGTAAGAATGCAAAGTAAATCCTTAGATGTTTAGAGGGAAATGAACTTCAAAAGGGGAGTGGTGGCCACACGGAAATACCTGAATCATACATATTATTGGAGTGGTTCTGTGTCTTTAATTTTGTTGACTAGGAGAGAGGATGTTTATATTGCCTCCCTGTTTCCTGAGCTGTGACTTATTTTTGCTGCATTTTATACATCAGCACCTCATGTGCATTGAGAACTCCTCAGATGGAGGAAAGTCCGGTCAAAAAACAAGCTACAGGAATTAAGAAACCTGGTTTCTAGTTCTGCTGTGTCCCTTCACTTTGCCACTGAGTGTGGTAGAAACATTGGATCAGTCTTACGTGTTTTCTGAGCCATTACTGCTTTTAAAGCTATAATCCTAAAGTATATAGGAAGGGCAGATTGGTAATCCTTAAAGTGTACTCCCAGAATCAGTTATGCCAATGTGATTCAGAAGCTAGTTAAGAGGCAGTTTCCTGGGCCTCACCCTGGTCATTGTGAATCAGAGCTCTGAGGGCGGTACCCAGGAATCTGCATTGTAGTGAGCCTTGTGAGTGATTGATAATGCACTTTAAACTGTGGAAACCATCGGATTAGATTAACTTTAGAAAAATCCTAGCTAGAAATGTTCATGAATCTCTGTGAATGTGAAATAATTTAGGTTTGCATGGATGTTAAGTAGGCATATTCCTCTGCTTGTAATTAAATGTAAAATTTGGATTCCAAACACAGATTTAGAAGCATATGTAAGAAAAAAAGAAAAGGAATGCCGAAAGTGCTGTCCAAAAACGAGTAATTACTCCAAAATGCTTCCGAATACAGGCGTTTGAAGGAACTTGCCTCCATGTGACAATGTCAAGCTACCTTGGCGCTTCTGTCACACATGTGTTTTGATGAGTATTCACACAGAATGATCATTACTAATTAATGCCTGTGATCTTATAAAAATAATATAGAATTACTCATATTTATTGCAGTTCACTTCTTATATTTATGGAGGAGAACAGTTAATAATCTGTTCTACTTAAGTGCACATATGGCTAAAATTTTTATGATTGACTATTTGGGACTTTGGTCTTCCATATAGGAAAATGTCCTTGTGTTTAACCACATCCATGCCTTGTTAGCATATGCTTTACCTAACAGCCTGTCTGGCTCCATTTTTATTAGCATAGAAGACTTTTGGTAGTGGTTTTTAATTTTAAGGGTAGGTGTAATTATATGATTGAGAGCTCTTTGCTTTCCAAGGTTGCTGAAGGAAAGATTTGGGCACTCTTTTATTTGTGGTCTAAGTAAGATAATAAATATAAATATGTGGCAGAGAATGTACTTGTTTTTAAATAAAATTATAGTATTCTAATAAATTTAGAATGTAAAATAAGAGTTGAGAAAGAGAAGTGGGAGAATTATTTCTTTTATACGCTTTATTACAAAATCAAACGAAATGGAAAGGACATTTTGGAAAGTTATTTTTCACCAAATATTTGTTGAACACATATTGGTACTAGGTACTAACAGATGGTGGATAAAGAAAGTGTGTGTCTGTATCACTTTCTTTATTCACTTTCATACACACACACAGTGGAGTTTTATTCAGCCATAAACAATAATTAATTATGCCATTTTCATGGAAATGGGTGGAACTGGAAATCATAATACTAAATGAAATAAGGACTCAGAAAGATAAATATTGCATGTTTTCTCTCATATTCAGAATCTAGATTTATCTATATGTACATATATAAATATATGTATATATAAAAATCTATCCATCCATGACATCAAAGTGGGAATGGGACTATGTGGTGGAGGAAAGGGACCAGAAGGAGTCAGAAAGGGAGAGGAGGAAGGGTGATATGAGAGATGACTATGAGCAAAGTATGGTACATGTGTGAACATGTCATAATGAAACCCATTATTCTGCATGCCAACTTAAGGTTAATATTTTATTGTTAAATAAAAATAAACTGAGTTAGAACAGCAAATAAGAGAGTTATGTGCTTTTCATGTTGTAGGTTAGATTTAGGGGAGAAGACAAACATTTTTAAAATCAATTATGTAAGTGAATAAATCAGTATTTGTTCAATAAGTATTACTGAAGTGATCTGCATATTATAATGGAAACATATGCTACAGAATCCTAGCCTGGGGATCAGGATAGACTTCATATATGTTTTTTTTTTTTTGAGTATAGTCGTTTTGATTGCTAGTTAGGTAAAGGATGTTTCAAAGTAATTTAAACAATAATAAAAAACCAGGAGGTCACTGAAGTATCTTCCAAGACCTTTAGTTCAAAGCTCTCTGTACTTCTAGTGCTCACATTATGACATAAGAGCTGTATAAGAGGCACTGTGATGGTTAGTGTTGACTGTCAACTAGACAGGTACTGGAATCACCTGGCGACAAGCCTACAGGCACACCTGGGAAGAATTATTTAGCCCCTAGGCATTCTTGTGAGGGATTATGTTGATGAAGTTACTTAAAGTTGAAAGACCCTTCCTAAAAGTAGGTGGAACCATCACCTGGGCTTTACTTCTGGCCTACATAAGGAGGAGAAAGTGATCTGAGTACAGCATTTATCATTCTGTTCCTGATTGTGGATGTGATACAATCAACTGCTTCAAGCTCCTTTTACTTTGACTTCTCTGCCCTGAAAGAGTCCTTGGACTGTGAACTGAAATAAATAAACTCTTTTTCTTGTGAGTTGCTTTTGTCAGGGTATTTTATCATAGCACCAGAAAAAGAAACTAAGACAGGTATCAAGAAGGAACAACAAAATTTTTTATAAGTTTTCTGTCATTAAGAACTAGCCATATCAAATGTTGTAGTAAAGACCCCAATATATTATGGTAAAAACCCCAATATATTATACTGCATAGTCCTATGGGTTAGCTAGACTTGCCTGGAGTCTCCCATGGGTCTTGGACACATCTGAACAATCCATCAATGATCTGTTTTACACACATTCCTGATATGCCAACCCATCTCCATATAGCCTTTCTTGTCATCGGAAGACAAGAATTGTGGTTTCTTTGAAGAGCAAATGCCAGTTTAATCACATTCTCTGACAAAAGAAAAAAACAGGTGCACAAACAAAAGTCTCTGATGCAACCTGTCTGCTCAGCAGGAAGCTTTTGGGTTTTTAAGTCTATAATACTGGCCAGAGTTATCAACAGTTCTGTAATATGTCACCAAAGGTGACCATCTTCATTTGCCTAGTGGTCTGTTTGTGCATTTCTTATGTGGAGGCCCAGGACTCCAAAAGGCAGGGAATTCAGACTAGTAGTTCTCTTGAAGGACTGTCAAGTTCGAACTGGATTCAGTTGGCCAAGATAGTCATAGACCAGTTCAGATTCAAAATGGCCAAACACCAAACTCCACATCCTGATGAAGAAAGTTATGAGTAGAGTGGTCTTGAGCCCCCTTTGTTTTCTGTTAGCACGCCCTTTCTGAGCTCCCTCTTATTGGGTAGGGCTGACCTGGGTCATCAGTATCAATCTATGCCTTTCTGGGTTGGAGCATAAATTACTGACTTTTCCCTTGCTTCCTGAGATTGCTCGTTTGGGTAGAGCTAGCTAACGCCTCTACTGAGCTATCTCCAGGAGAAAAGGAAATGAAGAGCTTATCAGCCTTCAGCACCAATTTGCCACCCATATGATTAGGCCACCCTGGAAGTGTGTCACCCAGCATTTATTAGGCTTCAGGTGACTTCAGACTCATGAGCAACCACAAGCTGGAGCCCTTCATGTAAGCTGATTCCGAATCCTGCTTCACTGGAACTGTGTGTTATAATAAATATTTGTGTCTCTGAGCTGCTAAGTTTTACAGTAATTAGTCAAATAGCAGATAAAAGCAACACAGAGGCCATTTGGGAGGTAATCTGGAGGTTTTGTTTGTGTTTGTTTCACTAATGAACTCAGTAGTTTCTGACTCATAGTTCAATAACATTATGAAAGAAAAGTCATGATATCCTAGTCACATGATAGCATTCCCAGCACATGTCTTCCTATAACAGAGTTAGGACAAACACTGGGTGCCAAGAAACAAGATATGATGGAACTGGGGTTCTGGGTTCAGAAGCGGCACAGTCTTTTTCAAACATAGACCGCTAGGGGACTACAAATGGCCACCTTTGGTGACATATTACAGAACTGTTGGTAACTCAGACAGGTTGCATCAGAGACTTTTGTTTGTGCACCTGTTTTTTTCTTTTGTCAGAGAATGTGATTAAACTGGGATTTGCTCTTCAAAGAAACCACAGGTTGCTGCTCAGTGGCCTTTGTTCTGCTAGGATGGCTGTGGAAGGCTTCCTGACTGATTGTTCTTGTATCTTCTCAGTAGACCTACTCTTCTTCAAATCAAAGATAAACCTAACGCTTCCTTGCTTCCTTCTGAGCTTTAAGAAACAACAGTTGAAAATTAGAGAACCAACCCACAACACTCAGAACTACAAAGAGAGTTATAACGTAAAACTACCATCCCTGTGTTTTATGGATCATAACATTTTCCCGTATCTTTGAAGTTTTTGTGATGATAGCCAAGACAATGAACTCTAAGCTTCTTTTAAGAATCCAATTTTGGCAAAGTCAGTGTATCGGTATTTACAGTTTTTTTTGTTTGTTTGTTTTTTGTTTTGTTGTTTTTGAGACAGAGTCTTCCTATAGTCCCATCTGACCTGGAACTTGCTATATGGACCAGACTGACTGGCCTTGATCTCACAGAGACTCTCCTGCCCCTTCCTCCCAAGTGCTGGGATTAAAGGTGTGTGCCACCATGCCTGGCAGTACCTTCTAATAATATATGATAATAATATGGACAATTATAAGAAATTACAGAGTTGAAGTGATTTTAAGCTGGAAGATTTTAGAAGAATGTTTTGTGATTGTAAGTCCAATATATTTATGTTAAGTTCTTGTATATTATTTTATAATAAGCTAGGGTTAAAAAGAAAATGAGATACATCTTCCAAGAATAAGCAGGATGAGAGAGCAATCTAGAAGGGACAAATGATACATGTGGCATTTGAAAAGTAGTATGGAAAAAAACAGACACTTTCTTGCCTATGAGTCCTTACACCTTTTAAAATAACACACCATTTTTGAAGATAAATCAGAAGGTACAGAGAAGAAGAAGAGAATGAAGAGGAAGAGGATGTGAAAGGAGAGAGGAGGAGGAAGAGACAGAGTCAGGAGCAGGAAGGAAGAAGAAATGACTCAATATCATTTCCTACCTTATTTGATGGATTTTTTTCTCTTACAGATTTTACTCTCTTGGGTTCTGTAAATAGTGCTTTACACAACACCCACATACACACATACAGATAGAAATATATGAAGCAATTGCAATTTTTTTCACTAAATATAAGTTTCAAAATCATTATTTTGTTATTGGTAAACATCAAATAACTAATATCTTTCTTGAGTGTGGAAATATAACCCTTGGTTACTTAGCTATCCTTCTGTCTTTAGGCATTTGTAATGGTCTGCTATACTCATGGTAACAAATAACACTGTAGTTGCCATATTATGATACACCATGTTATTTTTGAACTTAGATTTTCTTAAAGGGAGGCTGAAGAGATGGCTCAGTGGTTAGGAGCACTAGCTGCTCTTGCAGAGGACTCAGGTTTGATTCCCAGCACCTACATGGTGGCTAACAACCATCCATAACTCCAGTGCCAGGGGAATCTGATGCCCTCTTCTGACCTCTGAGGGCATGCATGACACAGGTGCACTTACAGGTGCAGGCAATACATTCATACACAAAATAAAAATAATAAATAAATATTTTAAAATTTTTTCTTAAAGGATAGGCTTATGAATATCTTTCATCAGAGATTAGGAACTTCATGCTTTGTGATTACATGAGCATTGACTAGATTCTTTGATGAGGAAGGTTTTTCTACTCACAGCTAGTAGATCCTAATCAAGACCCCACAAAACATATAAGTCAGCGTCTGTTAAGACTAGGGTTTCTGTCCACACATCTGGACTCTGCAGCCTGCAACCCATTGTGCACGCTATATGGTTACAACCATTGCATTATGGGTAAATACAGACTGTCCTTTTGTGAATGAATTATTCTGAAACAGGTAGGAGGGAAGAGAGAACAACAGGTCTGAAAACAATATCCATGACGGTCAATTAACATTCTTTGCCTTCTTTGCATCTTGAAGACTAAAGAGATCCAATAATATTTAGCACACAGCATTGCTTTTTAATATGGTTTGTTGGACTAAAATGTGCACTTTGGGGCCTAAAAAGATGACTCGGCAGGTAAGGGCACTGGCTTCCAGGTCTGCCTGTCTGAGTTTGATCCCAGGGATCCAAATGGTAGAAGGAGACAACCTACTCCAGCAAGTTGTCTTCTGATCTGCACTCACAAGCCATATGGTATGTTAATACTCCCCAACTAAATAAATATGAAAAAAATTGCAATGCACTTTTGATTATGAATTTCATTGAAAGGGCCACTGAGGTGACCTGTTGTATGAATGTGAAGTACTACATGACACCCATTGGAACACAGGCATGTTACTGCAGCAATATCACTTTCCTATTTATCTTTCAGAAGCCCACCTTTCAAATAAAGTACAAGTGTTTTTATTCACTTTAATGTTTAAGATTGCTCGCTTTTCACTACCTTTTATTGCTATATAAATATTTTTATATGTTGTTATGAGTGCATCTTCCTGCTAGCTTCAAATTCAGTAATGCCATAATCACACAAAAGGCTGAAGTACTGATTACGCCTCAGATAATGTAGTTGTTAATGATCAACTTAATGTTGAAAGCCATTACTGCTCATTGACACAATTCTGAGAACATTATACTGTAGAAGTGCACCTTTTGTGTGAAAACAGAATGACAAAATTGAAATGTTAAAAGTTGAGTGTCTGAATAATAGCCTGTGAAATCATTTAGACAAGACCATTGTTGTCTCTATTGTTCAAAGACTAGAGTGACAGGAAGAGACAAGAAAAGGAGGAACACCCCAAGGGCTCCACTTGCAGGTTGGAAGGGAGATGGAAGGAGGATCCCTGTTTGTCTGTTTCTCTTTTCTGGAGGGTCTTCTCCTAACCACAGAGCACCCTCCTCCGGCCAGTTGCCAAAAGGAGAAGTGGCCTCGTTGATGACTGGCAGCACGAACCAGGCAGGGGCTTGCTGCTGTTGCACTGCAATGATTTTTTTTTCCAACCCCATATTGCCTGAGAGTGGTCCCAACTGGTCACCCAGGGTCTTTATCATGCTGCTGACTCAAGGGTTTTAGATCTGGAAGCATTTGAAAGGAGAAAGTCTCACAAATAAGTGGACAGACAGCTACTTTCCCACACAATATGTCTGCTCACCCTGGCACTTTGCCACTTGTCCATTTTCTTTGGCATTGTTCAGTTTTGTTCTAGAGTTTGGGGGCCAGTCAACGGAATGTAGAGAGACCAAAGTTGGGGTGCATGTGTAGTAAGGGAAGGGATGAACATGTGAGTCTTTGTGCTTACTTGATGAAACCTATGGGATTTAGGACAGAGGTGTGGGCCTAAGGAATGCAGCTCAGTGGTAGAGTGCTTGCCTAGCACGTGCAAGGCACCGACTGGGTTTCCTCAGCACTGGGATAACAGAGCAACAAAACAGCCCCAACAAAACCCAAAGAGACAAAGCAAAACAAATACCCCCAAAGTGTAGTGTGCTGTTGGATAGTCTGCCTTTATTCTTTCAGGGTCAAAGGCCTGTTCCTTCCCAACTGGTCTTCAGTATTGATCATATCTGTTCCAAAAGCAGAAAGTGAATACACAGAGACAGAGCATCGTTACGACTTGAGATGTCTAAAACATCTGTGTATCCTGTATACTGTGTGGATGACTGGTACCTTCTTATCACAATGATGTTAATGTGACTTAAAACTTTCTGTGTTTCAGGGGTCAGTCGAAGTGCTTCAGATGGTCAGAAAAGGAGGAAAAATAATTGTGTTATCACAAGGATGGAATTTGATGTTTAACATGTATTCTAGTTTTTAAGAAGATGAGATTATTCTTAGAGATATTACTTAAAAAGATATTTGTTATTTGCTTGAAATGTTTCTGTAAAACTGGATTTTTAAAAAAGTTTTATTGACAATGAATTCTTCAAAGTAAACTTTCGTTTTCTGAACAGTTGATAATACACCAAAATTTATAAGAATGGTGTAGAAAGTCACCATATGCCTCATGCCTGATTTCTTTTATTAACATTTTACACTAGCATGATACATATGCTAGTAAACAATATTAATGCAACAATATCATTGAAACAATTTTAGTATAACTATGACTAACTGAAGTCCATGGTTTGCTTAGGTTTCCTTGATAGTGCTTTCTGTGCCCGTCATCCAGAATACTACATTAAATTTAGTCATGATCCATCCCTTTAGGCTTCTCTTGGAGGTTGTATTTCTTCCAACTTTTCTTTGTTTTTATAACACTGACAGTTTTGAGAAGTACTGGTTAAGTATTCATACTTTTCCCATTAATAGACTGAGGTAGTGGGATAATGTTTAATATGACTGAAAAGTTTCCAAATTTCTTGTATATTGCTTTTAGGGGGATGACCTTATAACCTATAATTAATGAAAAGTAATTCTTGTTGAGAGCTAAGGAGTGCCGACAATTTGGCTGTACCTATGTATGTCACAGAGCTCTTACAAGTGAGTAAACACTCTTTCAGAACTTGGTATATTCCTTTCTTTATCTGACAAATATTCAGAAAATACTCACTGTTGGAAAGTCATTACTTCAAGCCCTTGGGATAAAAATGAAAACTGGTAGATCTGTCTCAAACTCTCTGCAAGGAGGGTTTCCCATTAAAACCGAGTAAGGAAGAGACTCTGATTACTCCCTTATAACACCTACCCCATGTCTACATTGTTAGTCTTCTCAAGGAAAACCTATTTTTGAGGGTGAGAGTATATGTCAGTTGTAGAGCATTTGCCCAGAATACAAAAGGTCTTTGGTTCTATCTGAAACACTATTAAACTAGATATAGAAACTCACATCTTTATTTTTCTTCTGCAAATGGGAAATATTAGCAAATATTTATTTAATCCATTCTATAACCCCCAGAAGTAAGAAACAATAATACTCTGAATGAAGATATAGTTCAATAGTAAAGAACCTGTTTAGCACGCATTAGGCCAATCCTCAGTACCATCAAACAAAGAAACCAAAAGCCATAACAACACAGTAATAACCTTAATAACAAATTCAATAGGTTTTACAATTCTTGCTCCTATCCATTTTTCTGTGCTTTGTAATCAACACTTATAAAAACGTGCAATCTTACCTGCATTATACGTTCTTCTTAAAACCTTTTATTTTGTAATAATTTTAGATTTATAAAAACATTGTAAAAAGCCAGAAGAAACTGGAGTCATTCTGTACTTGGTCCTGAGCCTGATACTTGAAGATCCGTGTATTTCTCAGTTCTGGAGAACTGACAGCAATCAACCTTGAAATCTTCCACTTCTGATTGAAGAAAGCTAAATAGTGTATCTGTCCCAAGAATTCTTTCTTAATGCTATGGGTAAGAGCTACCTAAAATCAGGCCCATATACTACTCATGAATTAGGATGCTTAAGCTGTGATGGCACTGGATGGATTCCAATTAGAAAAGGACCAACTGCTTTGAGGAAAAATTAAGCTTAAATCTTCCTTTTGTTATTTAATTATATTATTTTGAAAGTTAACATTTTTATAATGACCCTTCGTTGGAATTCTCCAACTACTTATTTAACACTTGGTATTGTCTTCAGGTTTCCCCTGCTCCACCTTTTTTCTTTCCTAATGGAATCTTGCCACATGTCATTCTTCTCCCATAAAGATTTCTAGACTTTTGGTCCCAAATACTTTATCCTTGAAATTAGCTATTTGAATGCATTGCTCTTAGTTTTACTGAACTTGCTGGTATGTCGGTACTACCCTCATATTGTTCAGTAGTATATGGTCATCACAGCACCCACGCCCCAGCACCCATTCAGTTTACTCAGCTATTTGTTTCAGTGATTGCAAGACATCAGATTCTGCTCTCAACTTATCCCACCAGGGAACAATTTCAAGGTACTATCTTCTCTGAGTCTAGACTTGCTTTTGAATGAGATTCCTGATTTTGGGAGTGCCTGATATGTGTCTTAGAATTCATAAATATTCTTAAAGAGGATAAAAGATTGCCTTGAATTCATAAGAATAAATTAACAGTTTCTATTGATCATGATTCAACTAACTTCCTAGGATCTAAAGGTAGAGGAAATGAGGAAATGAGGGAGAAGAGAGATTGTCAGAAGGAAAGGAGGGGAGTGAGGGTGTGTGAACCTCGCTGAAACACTTCTTGGAAGAAAGCCTAAGTAGTTCATTGCAAAAAGGGTTTGTAAAGCGAAGAAGGCTCTGTGGAGGAACACGAAGGAGGACAAATGAAACCACTTGCTCAGTGTGACAGGATGGAAAGAAATAGTTTGGGCTTATTTTCATGCCTCTGAACTTTCCTTCACCTGACACTCTGAAGCTGTGGGAAATGTAGATGTGGTTGTTGTCACAAAGCCTCATTAGGACCCCATCCAGCCCCAGCAAAAGCATCAGGAGGCTGTGTTGGCAGCAGACAGATCCCATCCTAATGTAACTTGGGAAAAAATTGAATGCCTTTGCTCTGTTATCTGAATCTTTTTTGTGTTTGAAAAGAGCATACAGATTATTTATAGTCTACAGAATGAACCTGAGGGTCTTTTAATAAACTCATAGATTATGTTGCTCAAAGGAGTTTATTGAAATAATATCTGAACTCGCCCGTGACAATGACATTCCATGAGTTTATGGCTCTATCCCATGTGGAATAGGATTTCCCACCTTACCCCAGGGTCCCTGCATATCATCTTAGCATTCAGCAGGAAAATGAGAGAGGGACTTTAGGTCACTATATCAGCTTTTCACATGATATTTTTTCCCCTTAAAAACAAATGGATCAAAGCAGGGCAGCTGATGACAGCCTGGGAAGAGCCCAGCACACTGCCATCTACAGCAGGTACATGGAACTCTTTTGCTCATATTTATTGTGGGGGAAAAAAATGTAAGTTTTATTCGTTGTAGTCATTTTTGAAAGTCACCACATCTTTCCTGGTCAGAATATTAGGGACTTAGGGAGTTTGATTTGGATCGGATCCAAGAAAACGCTAGAGGGAAGTGAAAATCCGCATCGCCAGGGCCACGGCTTTGTTTTCCTGCTCTGTTCAGAGCTCTTCTGGCCTGAATGTACGGGATGATTGCTCACGCTCCCCTCCTCGCCTCTGCACTCTGCCCACGCTCCCGCAGGTGTCTACTTCGCCATTTCTTTCAGAATTATGGTTGTTTCCCTTTTCTTAAAATTAAACCAGTCAATTATATGGTATTGCTTGAAATCCAAAAATTTGAGAAATTTTCCAAGTTTTTTTTTTTTCCCATTGTACCTTTACATTCTCTCCCTTTAGTCCCCTGACCCCCAACCTCTCCTCATTCTTGTCAGAAACTTCTTTGTTTCAGCTGTCTCTTCAAGTCTCACATCTCACTTGAAATTTCATTTAAAATCTAGAGCCTCTCCCTGTATTCGTTGCTCATTTCTCCCCCAGCTACCATTTATTTAACTTCATAGTGACATTTGCTAACTCCAGAAAGACTTCTGAAGTAATAGCTTTTATGAGACACACATGATTCTATTGTCTTATTACTTTTTTTTCCCCTGAAAGAGAGCACAGCTAGAAAAGAACAATGGAGAATTGTTTTCTTCCAAATAGAAAAAAATTAATAACAAAATCATGGAAACCTCCAAGTGAGAAGGAATCTTTAAAATAATCATTCTGTCAAAAATATTCATTCTTGTTATGAGAAAACTGAGTCCCAGAGAGCTGATGTCAGTTCCCCAATGTGATGAGTCACACGGGCAAGGCTGGGTTGGTTCCTGAGAGCCCATGCTAGTTTTATACGATCCCGCTGTATAGTCCATGTGAGACATTGTCATCTCTCACATCCCCAACCCCCCTGGGGACAAACCCCTGGATGTGTGAGTCCCTGACTGCTGCACAACTCAAATGATCCCTAATGTGCTTATAATACTATCACAATGTAAAGGGTGTGTAAATAATTGCTATAAAATATAGTTTAGAGAAAAATATCAAGAAAAAACTGTACATGTTCTGTTAAGATGCAATTTTTGATCCCTGAATATTTTTAAATATTTTCTTTATTTTTAATCATGTGTATTGTGTGTGTCAGTGTGTGAGTATGTGCACATGAGCATTGGTACCTAAGAAGGCCAGAAGAAGGTGTCAGATCTCGTGGAGCTGGAGTTCCAGATGGTTGTGAGTCACCTGATGTGGGTGCCAGGAATGAAATGTGGGTCCTTTTAACTGCTAACCTATCTCTTCAACCTCTTCTAAATATTTTTGACCTATGGTTAGTTGGATTTGGGAATGTGATACCTGTAAAGATGTAGGCTGAGACTGTATTTGCTTTGGGACAGATGCTTGAACCATATCATAGCAACTCACCAGGCGAGGTGATTTTGAGAGTGCTTTATTTACTACTAAGCACTTGCTATAAGCATAGTTACGGCCCAAAGATTCACAATGAATTCTCTCATCCTCGTGGAACTTCAAAGTAAGTCAATGAGGTCCCTGTTAAGGAAACGGAGAATATACCGTGCCAGATAGTTACATGAGCTGTGAAGAGAAAGGAAGCTGTGAGAGAATAGAGAGTGAGCAAAGGGAGAGGTGGGGTGTCAGGGTTAGCACGGCCCCCAAAGAGGTAACATTGGAGAAGAGGTCTGGATGAAGTTAAGGAATGATTCTTGAGACCCTCTAGGAAAAACACTCCAGTCAAAATGAATAGAAACTGCAAGCACCTCTGAATGGTGAGAATACAAGTACATTTCATTTGGAGAATACAGGTGTCGTTTTTGAATTAAGTTGTAGAGTGCTTTAGATGTGTCAGTATTTAAAACCAAGAACACTTGAATTCTATTAACCAACAGTTTTAGGACTCAGTTTTACCAGAGTCACTAATTATATATTTCACATGCTCTTTGACTTTAATTATAGCAACCCAAGAAATGGCACCTAGCCTTCTTGCTGCAAAGTCTCACTGGAAATACTTTCTGAATGTGAAAATTTCACCACTAAATAGAGCCACACTAAAAATTGAGACTTAGGGATGTAGAGATGGCTTAGCAGTTAAGAGCATTGGTTGCTCTTGCAAAGGACCTGGGTTCAATTCCCAATACTCACATGGTGGCTAACAACCATTAAGTTACTCCAGTTCCAGAGGAATCCAATGCGCCGTCTCCTGGCCTCCTGTGGGCTTTGCACATGTGTGCACTTTCATGTAGGCAATACATTCATACACAGAAAAATAAAAACAATAAATAAAATGTTTTTAAAATTGAGACTTAGCTTTTAGTTTCATGGTTCTGTCAAAGACATAGGATGTATAACTAGCAGAACTGGCTGTTTCTTTGGGGGCCAACAGGGACTTCCCACACTGTTACCCAAATGGAATGTCATAGGAAATGTTTATGAAGCTTCTCTGTTTCATAGAGAGACTCCTAGAGCTGGATAGGAAGGAGCATAGCATGTGAACTGCTGCTTATGTAAGCAAAAGCCCTGGGATCCTTGGTCTAATCAGGAAGAGGCTAGCCCGTTCTGACCTTTATAGCCTGTTGCAAAGTCATTGCTGAGCTATTATTTCAGTAGATTGAGGTAAAATAATGTTCAACTCAGCTTCCTGGAGCTGCATTTGAAATGCAATTAATTGACTGCTGTTAGCTGTCAATTAACATTTATTATCAATTAGTTCATCAAATTGATTAGTTGGCAGGACCTTAAAGTCTAAATGCACTCCTTTCCATTATAAATATGTCTATAAGAGTAAAAGCTACTCACTAATTGATGTCAAGCTGGAATCGCTTATGTTCGGACTTGAGTCTTGTCCATATTGCATTTTAAAATCCATATCAAGCAAACTTGAACAATACTTGTAAGGTTCTCACTGTTACAATTGTGCATTTTGGAGTTGTTTATTTGGGGTGGGTAATCAGTAGATATCGTGATTAGTGAAACTTTGTTCTGAAAAGGAATATTGGATAGACTTTTATGCTCATGTGTTTTGAATGATTTTACTCTGGGAAACCAGTATTCCATTTTGCAGCATTGTAGACATTTCTGTTTGCATTCAAACCCTTTCTGCATCAGTTTTCACATTTTGTGAGTCAGCTGACAAAGATACAAGCTTTCAGGTTTCCTAGAGGGAGGTGAAATATAAATGTATAATTTGCTAACACTGCTATTTGAGATACAGGTATATTTTTAAAATTTCCTCTCTTAACAAACTTCACTAACTATACCCCACTTCCCAGGTTAATCTGCGCTGGATCCGTTATGTAAGGACTAATAGATTTTTACATTTCTCCATCCTCATACTCCCTTTCTTTAAAGAAAAACAGATATCATTTTTAAAAGATTTTTTTTGGGGGGGAGAGGCAACTTATAGATAAAAGTTTAGCACTTAGAATGTCTTTCATCCTATCAATTTTGCAAATTAGGATGAAGAATGGAATAAAATTGTAAAATCCACCTTTATCTTTTGGACAAAGAATAGGATACCTACAAAAGATTATTCATTTTTATTGCCTTTGTGCAAAAAGATACTTCCTGACTCCTCCCATCCCAAATTGTGACCTAAATATGGCTGAAAGGCACAACATGTGACCTGCTTAGCACTGCCTGCCATGGCCTCCAGCCACAGCAGGAACTCTGTTTGAGGGATGGGCACAGATGCTACCAGATGGCCAACATATTGTCCAGAGATGACCCATGTATAATTGCAGAAAGTTCAATACATTCAGGTCTTGAATTTAATTGCACTGACCACCTTACCTACTGCTGCTGCATGCTGTAATTATTTAAGGTGGAAATATAGTTGAAAAGTGGGAAATCCTTAGTGTTACGGTTCCTCCCTTTGCCAAGCACCGAATTGTCCATAGGTGGGATTCCAGGTGTTCTCAGCTACCTGGGCTAGGAGCAATTTCCAACTCATTTACTTGAATTTCAGTATTTGGCTAGAGAGGTTTTCGTTAGAAGCAGTTTAGGAGCAGATTACAGTGCACAAATGCACAGAATGCATTTTCACGATTTTGACCCACTGGGGGGTGTGGGGAATTGGGAATGGAGGACATGAGATTGCCTGCCCCACTCACCGTGGGTTATTTGATGGTAAGTGATCAGTTGAATTTTAGTTTCCTTTGTCCCCCACCCCCAACTCAGCAGCTTAGGTTTTAACAATGTGAACTGCCAGTGGACTCCCAGACTTCATACATTTGTATTTTAAGTAATATGGTATTTCATTGGGGGGGGCATTAATTTGATTTTGTTGTCCATGTGAATATGGAAACGCTATAAAACAAGCACCTGGGCTTTAGTTAGAATGGGTTTTGAACCTTTTCTTTCCAAAGAAAAATGACAATTATATGTTATGCAAGGGCGGAGAACTATTGTTTCAGTTTCCTTTTGCAGGCTGTTATTTCTTAAAATGTTTCTGCTAAGCAAATGTAATCATGATGGCATGCGTTATTAATTCAAAATAGCTTCTCAAATGGCTCAAGCTCCGGGATGGCAGCATGTCTGTTGCAATGTCATTTGTCATAATTCTTTGCTCTCATATTGCGTCTCCTCCCCAAGCCACTCACATACCACATTTGCTTCATGTCTATATTCAAGACAAAAGATAAATCGTCATTCTGTTAGAACTTTCCAATCTATGGCATCTTTTCATATTTATACTGTAGACCATCCACTGATAGGTCTGATTGGTTTCCTTGATATGTCCTAGAAAGGGAATTCATGAAATTGTCAAGGAAAATTATATTCCTCTGTCAGAATCTGATTTGAGAAGGAATTTTATGGCGGGAGCCATTTTACTGTACACTCAATGATGTTTATGTTTTTCTGACACTTGTCATCATTAATTATGCTTTAGAAAGTCCAATTACTTGTTTAAAATCTGGCTCAGAATCATTTGTACCAAAAAAGTACATTTTTAGTGCTTCAAATAACCTTTAATTTTTTGTAAGAGTATGTTTTCATGAACATAGTGAAATGCAGAACACTATGTTAACAAGAAGATAGCACAGAATAAAAGGAAAGCCTAAGTTATTGTTTTGTGTTTGGACTTGCTGATAAGCATCTAAGGGTGTCACAAACCTGAATGGTTAGTATCCCTTTAAAGGAGAATGTCAGCTGCTGTCAAAATGGAATGCACCCCCAAAACTTGCTGTTTATTCATATCCCAGTTAAAGCTGAAACAAACAACTGAGCTAATCACGCTCGAAGTTGGGTCCCGCCTTTGTGAGCTTTATGAGCCTATTTTTCTGAAATTAGAAATTGCCTGAGTGAAATGTTTCTAGCTAAACTGCTTTCTACTGAAGTCATGATTTTTACAGTCAGATAAATGCCCCTTAAGCTCCATTTATGTAAGCGTCAGTGACATCCAGTGGCTAGCAGGCTGATCACAAGTGTGTCTCCCAGTGTGAGGGGCCCATGGAACAGCCGTGGCACTGGAATCTGCTCTGCCTTGATGCCGCTCTTCTAATCAAGAAAGTTAGTTTTTACCAAATGTGGTCTTCTGATTGGGATGACTAAACATTCCACTGTGAACTTTGAAACAGCACTGATAGAGATGAAAATCGAAAATTGGAAATAAAAGTGCACGTAGAGCGTACCCAGGAAAATACCATTGCTTGGAAAACATAATTAGCATCTACGCTAAACCCGAAGCTTGGAGCTCTGCAGGTGTTATTTAGAAATGGTTATCAGGGAGCTTACACAGCTTTCAGTTATACAAAGAGGACTTGTAAATTCTAGCGAGATTGGTTCATTATGCAGAGTTGGATGATGTTACCGCTAATGCTTCAAACACACATGCTTTATAAAATGGTCCACCTTAATTTGAAAAAAGGTATTACTTGCAATTATGCCAGCCACATAAATTTATTTGCAGACAGTCAATTCATATTGATCATAACCCGACCTCACAATGACCTTGAGGAAAGGTAGTCTGTGACGGGTATAGATATTGGGATCAATACCAGAGTGTAATTGACTACACCTAGTTACTGATAAATGAAGTAAAAAGGTACACTATTTTCAGAAACAAAGATAATAACAGCTCATTTAGTCAACTGTTTGCAAAGGTTTAATATTGATACATGTAGTTATAATGACATCCTCGGGCACTTTCAAATAGCAGAAAACAATAGGGTGTAGAGTCACTGAGCGCATTAAGAAGAAAGAATCATTACTTTCCAACTCCAAGTAAGAACTGCCACAGTATTTATGTCAACATCACTGAATCAGGGCATTCTGTAAGCGCTACAGAGAGAGACAGTGATTCCAGCACACAGAGCTGTTTGTTTTCAATGTTCTTCTGTACGTGCCAGGTCTTGTGAAACGAAGCGCCCTATTACGTGGGAACAAAGCCTCCAGGACCACACATTGTACGTTAGTACTACCCTCTCTTGCACATTTGTAGTGGAATTAGCTTGTCTATCCACAGGTAGAACCAACTGTAATCATGAGGAAGAGAGCATTTGGTCTCAGCGCATCTGCTCTACGTTGATGCATTCCCCTCTGCTATGGAAAGTTAAAAGAAAGGATGCTAGCAAAAATCTCCCCCAATTGTTCCTTTCTTTTTGCTGGGAATTCCACAGAGTGAGCACTTGGCAACTAATGCAGAACCTAAGTAAATGGCGTCCATTGGCAGAATGGTAACAGGTTGTGCAGCTTAATTGGAGGAGAGAAGTTCAGGAGCCGGCCTGTGTCTGCTGCACCCAGTTGGTAAATGGTGCCTGTGGAGAGAACAGAGTGATTTTACAGCGAGCTCATTTTTGGGTAACTAGTCAGCTTGCAACTGTGAGCCAAGAAATATGAGGATTTGCTTTCAGAGTGTTTTTCTTTTTCTTTTTTTTCTGTATAAAATATATTTCTATATCTTGAGCTTTGTTTATTTTTTGCCAGTATAATTTTAAGAAATTGGTGCCAGCACTCTGATATTGTCTTCCTAAGGGAGAGGAATGCTGAGAGACATTTGTGGCTATTGAAACCTGCAAACAGAAGGAAAGGCTCTGTTAGCAGAGATTCTACTCGAATGTTTTTCCAGAATACTTGTTTCTTTGTTGATCTGTACATTTAATCTCCAGTCACATGTCTTAAGGCCCCACTTTTCCACATGCCCTTCCCATTTCTGGTGCTTTCGTGTCATGTGTTGCCTCCTTTGTCTCTTCCACTCTTATTCAGCAATTTATTAATAAACCTGGGTTTTCAATGTGATGCTCCATCGATAAGCCTCCGAGTGGTTCTGTTAGTCAGTGTTCTGGGAAATCCTATGCTATATTGGAGAACTGTAAATCTCTGTTATTGCTTCCCATAGCACAAATAAAGAATACCCTCTTACCTCCAGACAACCCCTGTTCATTTTTAAGGGTGAATGCATACTCTTCAATAGGCACTGGGAGGTACTGAATTTGTTTATTAGTAAGACATCATTGCGGTCTCTAAAGACACCCTGGAACACCTATAATCAAGGGACATGCTAATTTAAGGTATTAAAGACCAAATTACTTCAGTTTGCTTCAGCCTTCTCTTTGACTGAAAACTTTAACCAATTTGGTGGGACAGGCAAACTCTGGACTTCAGACTCTGCAGCTGTGCTGTCTGACTTCAGCATGTTATTAACTGTCACAAAGAAAATATCAGTAATTAGAAAGATAAGAACAGACTTGTTTATACCTTTTGATACCAGACAGAAAGGACAGAATGTCTTTGTTGTTTGTACAAACTAAGAGACTTCTATATTGAACACGTAAGACAAGAGTGACAATAGCACCTCACACCATTGTTCAAAAGGCCTTTTCCAGAGAGGCTCTGAGCTCTGGCAGAGGGCAGGGAGGAGGAAGCTAGCCTGTGTGGCTGGCTTTCTTTCTCACTGTCCTTCTCTCCCTCCCTCCTTCCCTCTCTCCCTCCTTCTTTCCCTCCCTCCCTCCCTCTCTCCCTCATTCCCTATTTCTTTCTTTCATGGTGCTAGAGATTGAACTGGGGCCTTGAGTGTATTAGTCGAGTACTACATACCTGACCTATAGCCTCAACCACCAAGCCTGGGTTTTTCTGAGGGGTTTCATTAGTTATTAAGTGGTATACATTTGGCAAGAGGAAATCAGTTTTTAATATTTCTAAAAGTTCTTTTGGTAAAGCAGACAAGGAATCCTAAAAGTAAAAAAAAGTCTGGCAATGATTCAGAAATTCCTGACTGCTCTGGGACCGATTCTTCATCTCTAGCCTCATTAGCTCATTGTATACCAGGTTCACTTTTAGAGATTGGTTTGAGCACCTCAGTACTGAGTGCCTGGTCCTCTTGCTTTACTTGTATCTGTTGCCTTGGATCCTGGCTCTGACCAGGGGTCCTCATGCTGGCTAAGTTATTAGAAAGCAAAAGACTCTCAATTTTTGATGCCAGCCTTTCCTTTGGATTCTAATTGTGGTTTGGGTAAGAATCACCACCATGGAGCTTTTTCCAGGATCCAGGGCTTCTTCCACTCAGCTGCTGGCCATGGACTGTCTCAGGCTAATCCCCCTGGCTGGTTTCCACTGGCTACTTTGGCTAATCTTCTACTGTCTTTGGTCAAATGTCTTCTGTGATACTCCAAGTCAGTTACACATGTTCACCTGCTCATTTTTAGTAATTGAATTGGTCTGTTATATCTAGGACCTGCTGTAATGACACTTCACATGCACCATCCTCTTCAAAACCCATATCCCACATTGTCTACCAGGACACACTTCTCCACTAAAACTCCAACATTTTATTCAGTTGAAGTATTTCTGTGTGTTGAGTAGACTAATAATGAACTCCAGTGGAAATGAATGTTCCCAAACGCACATATAAGGAAGTCCCTACAGTAAGAATGGTGAGAAGCCTTACAGATTTTCCTGGCATCAGAGGAGATTATTTTTAGATATTGATTTTTTTTTTGGGGGGGCCACAGAACACAGAGAACGATACCCTTACCCAGATATATGTAAGATCTGATGTCCACAACACAATGCTGTAACAAGTCTCCTTTGCCACTGTGAGGGACAGAATGGCAGAAGCAACGGAGAGTGGTCAAGTGGGCTTTTAAATTTTAATTAACTAATTAATTAATTAGTTTTGTGTATGTGTGCTTGTACATGACACACATGTAGAAGTCAGAGAACAGTTTGAGGGAGTCAGTTCTCTCCTTTTATCATTCAGATTCCAGGAATTGAACTCAGGTCATTGGGTTTTGTGGCAAGTGCCTTTACTTGCTGAGTCATCTTCCTGGTCCCCAAGTGGATTTTTCACTGAAGGTCATAGATAAGCATGACAGAAATGTGACATTTGATCTAGACCCTGAAACTTGTTAGACTTCCATGTACCCAAGTTCAACAATTATACTTGGCCGTCAGGGTTTTCATTCTACCATCTGGTGACTGTGTATTATTATAAGAAATGGAATTCCTCTGCTTGGGGCCTGTGGTCATTTGAATGGGGTAGCCCTCATAGGCTTCAGCATCTGAACACTCGGTCAGTTGGTGGAGCCTTTGCAGAGGTTCGGGAGGTGAGGTCTTGTTAAGGAAGGCCCGTTATTGGGAGCAGACTTTGAGAGTTCTTAGTCTACTCCATTTCCAGTTCTTTCTCTCTTGCTGTGCCTGTTTGAAGATGTGAGTGCTCAGCTTTCTGCTCTGCTTGCCTCCTGCCATGCCTCCCCATCATGATGAATTCTCATTCCTCTGGAACCATAAGGCTAATAAACTCTATCTTCCATAAGTTTCTTTGCTCATGGTGTTTTATCATAGCAACAAAAAAGTAACTAATATAGGGCCCTTTTTCTGACAAGGATAAATCATTCTCAGTGAGAGGTAAAAGATAGAAAATGAGAAGAATATTCTCAGTTGTGCTGCTCTGCCCGTTATGTTGAGTAGGAACATCCAACACACATGACCATTTTTCCAAGACTAAAATGTCTATTTATAGTGATTTTTGGGAATGTAATCGTAAATGTCCTAAGACATGAAAATAAAGAAACAAAAAACAAATGGCAAACTTACCATTTATCACTACATGAAATTTCACTCCAAAGATCAATGCCTTAGATTCATATTTTATTAGGATATACCTGCTAAAAGATATCTTACATTAAGAAAATGCAAAATAGCAAAAAAATAAACTTAACTATATTAATTAATTTTGAATTATAACTGAACTCTTATATAAGAGCATATGGCATACATGGTAATACCAAATTAATTCTTTATGATCAGTGCTACTGCAATCAATGCTAAATGAATTCATAATGATAAGATACTTAAAATAAAGAGTTACCACAAGAACAATAAGAAGACCATCATCATCCAAGCTATAGCACACTAATAAAGTATTAGCTCAATAAGCTGGGGCTCTCCATGGCAATCAATGGCAGATAATTTATTTCTACTTGCCTATGCCTTACTTTTCCTGTAAGGGCTGCATAAAAGCATAGGCCTTTGATTCTACTGTAAATTGTGTGGAGAAGAAGAAATACAGTACTCTTTATTATTAAATGTTTCTGCTGTATCTACTTTCTACATCACCTCTCTGCCAAAGAACTTAAGGCAAATTATACACATTTATTTACTTTCCAAATGAACTCCCCTTTGCCTCTATATCCTCTTCTTTATTTTGTTATCTCTCTCTCCCTCCCTCTCTCTCCCTCCCTCTCTCTCTCTCTCTCTCTCTCTCTCTCTCTATATATATATATATATATATATATATATATATATACACTTGTGTGTGTGTGATGTCTCTGTATATAGTGTATATAAGGGAAAACCAGAAAAAAGTTGGCTCCACTGGCCTCTGAAGTTTCTTCTTTTCATCTAACTATTGCTATGCATTGGTCTCCAAGCTTTTGTTTCTTGATTTGAACATTGCCAAAAGACACTGTGAACAAGGAAAGGCTGTCTTTCACTGTTTATCAGGCTCAGTCAATGATAAAGTTAGAAAGCAATGCAGATGTCCTGGATTTCATATTTTCCCTCTCTCTCCTCTTCTATTTTTCCTTGTCCTTTCCTTTCAACTTTCCTCTTTTCCTTTGTAATAAGGATTTCTGAGCCTCTTTCATATTTTTGATATATTCTGAGCCCCAAAAGTATGAACATGAAAAGAATACTGTGATTTGTACCACATTTGGGTCAAAACTTAACTTTTATTTTCTTTGGTATTCAGAGGCAGAGACAAGTTTCAAATTCCTCTTTCTTGCGAACACGGAAAGCCATAGTTCCAAGTACTCCTAAATTTAAATAGGGTTGTGTGACTAGTTCTATATAATAAATCAAATGGGGAGAATTATGTATGTTACTTTTGGTCCAAGCCTGTGAAACACTCCTATATAATTCTTCAGTATTTTTTCTCTTCCAAGAAGGAGATTTCATCTTGATGGCAGAGCCACAGACAGTAACAGATAGTAGGGACTGCTATGCCACTGTGTATTAAACAGGGTTCTCTAGAGACACAGAAACTCTAGGATTGTGATTTCCATCTCTCTATCAACCTACATTATCTATGTGTATCATATTGAATAACCTATATTTATATAGTTTTATATGTATGTACACATATGGGTTTTTAATGTATGAATTGACTCATTCTTTATAGAAGGCAAGAAGACCCATGCACCATGCTTGCACACACAAACTCAGTGACTGTAATTTAGTACAAGTCAAAAGGCTTAGAAACTGCCATTATAATTCTTCGTGTGTGAAGAACTGAAAAACAGGAACTTTGTTATTGTGGAGAAGGCAGTCTTCCCAAATGAAGAGAATTAGCTCTTTCTTTGTGTCTTTTTGTTCAGTTAGGTCCTTAGTGGACTGGATAAACCTATTCACATTGGTAAGGGCAATTTTCTTTTTTCAAATTCAAGTGTTCATATCTTACAAAAGCATCTTCACAAACACATCAAATATAATGTTTTGCCAGCCATCTAAGTAACTCTTAGATCAAAATGACATATCAAATTAATCATCACACATTGCCACCTGTCACTGAAAGGTCCTTGAATAGTAAGGTACTGTGATGAATTGAATGAGCAGTGTCCCCTATAGGCTTATGCATTTGAACACTTGGTCTCCAGTTGATGGTGCTGTTTATGGAGTTTTAGGAGATGCAGCCTTGCTGCAGGAAGTATGTTCCTAGGGGTGGACTTTGAGAGTTCATAGCTTGGTCCCACTCCCAGTTTCCTGGTTCTCGGTTTTTGCCTGTATATGCTTGAAGATGTGAGCTCTCAGCTTTTTGCTCCAGCTGCCTCCCCTGCTATTATGACTCTCCCTGTGGAACTGTAAGTCAAAGTAAATGCTTCTTTCTATAAGTTGCCTTGGCCATAGTGATTTGTCAGAACAACAGAAAACTAGCTAATACAGAAGTTGATATCAGAGAGTGGACTGTTGCTATGAAGAACCTGATCATGCTGTTTTGGAAGGAATATGGGAAACTTTAAAACTTTGAACTGGAAAAGTGCTTGAATGCTATAATCAGGCTAAATGGGCTGTTCTAGTAACAGACTGGAAGAGAGCAGTGTTGAGAGTAGAAAAGGTGAAGGCCTGGCTCATGAGATTTCAGAGGGGAACAAGATCTGTAACAACAACTGGGCTGGATGCCGCTTGTGGCAAAGAATCTGGTTGACTTCTGCCCTTTCCTAGGAACTTGTCTGAGGTTGAATTAAAAAGTTTGGGGCTAATTTATTTGGCAGGGAACATTTCAAGAGAGTCTAATGTTGAATCTGTGGTCTGGTTATTAATGGTGGCTCTTACATGATCTACAATGAAAAAACACAGATTGGATAGAAATGCAAAATATACAGCTTGGAGAGGAAAAGAACAGGAGGAAATGTTGCAGCCTAAGTTTGTGCTGTAAGAGAGCTATAATTTTTAAGGAGATGAGCACTATTAAAAGAAGGGCCTCTGGTTTCATACTTAGAATAATGGGAAGGTGCCCTCAGGGCAAGACCTATCCAGCAAGTTTCCAAGTTACGAAAGAAGAAAGCCCTGAAAAGCAATTGCTTCAATATAGAAAAGCTGTTCCTCATGTGGTTGAAGGGAGCCAAAGTTTATCCCAAGCTGGTAGCCAAATTTAGCAGTGTCATCTATATCATTCTGGCTGTAGAAACATGAAATATACAAGAGCGAGGGGTTATTAATTCTTCTTCCACAGTTTCAGAGAGCCACTGAGGCCAGATAGTGTGTATTAGGAAAGTCATTGATTAAAGAAGGCCCTGGGAGGACACTGCATGAAACAGTGAAAGTAGAGTCTGGGTTGTAGTACAGACCCCATGATGTTAGAGATGCAAGTGTTGTGAGACATCTGCCTAGGAAGTGGAACCAGCTCAAGAGAGAGATGTATGTTGTAGGCAGTGAAGCTGGAGGAGCAGTCATCTAAGCTCTTGGAACTAGACTTCTAGATGTTAGACATGAAACTACATGATTGTTTATCTTGCTGGATTTAGGTCTTGCTTTGGCCTCATAGTTCATTATGATCCCATTCTTCCTTTTTGGAATGGGTACGTATATTCTGTGCCATTATATATTGAAAGTATATGGTTTTCTTTTTTATTTTACAGTGGATTCCAGTAAAGAGAGTACTTGAGTCATAGAAGAGATTTTGGATGTTGGATTTTTTGAAAAGTGTTGAGACTTTTAAAAGAGTATGGAGGTTTTTAAAGTTGGACTAAATATGCTTTGCATTGTGACATGAACTTAAGCCTATAGGGACCAAGGAGTAGAATGTGATCTTTTGAGGGAAATGTCCCCAGTAGACTCACATATCTGAACACTTGGCTTCCGGTTGCTGGCACCATTTGTGGCGGTTGAGGATGAGTGGCCTTGATGAAGGAAGTGTGCCGCTAGGGTTAGGCTTTGGAAGTGCATAACCTGGGCCTGCTTCCAGCTTCTCTTTGATTTCTCCTGCATGTGCTTAGAGATATGATTTCTCAGCTTTCTGCTCCAGCAACTTCCTGCTGCCATGCCTTCCCCACTGTTCTAGTTAGCTTTCTTTTCCTGTAACGCAACATTGGTCCAAAACAACTTGGGAGGAAAGGGTTTATTCTAGCTATAACATTATAGCTCTTGACCAAGGTAAGTCAGGGAAGGAGCACAGACAGAAATGCAAGGGCAGGAGCTGGAGCACAGATAACAGAGAAATGATGCCTACTGGCTTGCTACTCTCGCCTTGTTCAGTCTAGGACCACCTGCCCAGGGGTAGCACCACCCGCAGTGAGCTGGGCCCTCCCACATCATTCAACAATCAAGAAAATACCTTAAAGACATGCCTATAGGCCACTCTGATGGAGGACATTTCCTGAATGAGATGGCCTCTTCCCAAGTGTGTCAAGTTGACAATTAAAGCTATCCAATACACCCAGTATTACAGACTCTCCCTCTGGAACTGTAAGTTAAAATAAACTCTTCCTTATATAAGTTGCCTTGGTCATGGTGTTTTATCACAGCAACATGAAGGTAACTAATACAAGTACTTTGATGGGGAAACAAACATTTTATTTTGTTTGAATTTCATGCTTATTTCTATAGCATGAGTTTTATCTAGCCTAACTAAATAGATATATAACCTTTTTGAGTATCTGTTTTTCCATTAGAGAAGAATAATACTATATTTCTTACCTACATAATGAATTTACTCAGACCTAATTTTAGACACAAACTATTTAAGTTAGAATGATGAAGTCATTGAGTTGAACTACTTTGCATCTTAGAATGATAACTTACAATTTAATAAAATTAATTTGGCCCAGAGATCTGTCTTTCACAGTATCAGGAGATGCTGTTTAGCTAAAGATTTCAAAAAGAGAAAAATGATTTGCTGGGGATGACTGAAGCTTACTCTGTAATTAGAGTGTACATTCTCATCATGATGGGTTCTGACAATGGTTTCCTGCTTCGCTTCCTGAATCTCTGATGGGTAAGCTTACACATTTCTCTCATCTGGTCTGGCTGAGTGGAACCTTCTCCTGTCTGGTAGTCTGCACCAAGATTTCTAGTTTGTCCTTAAAAGCTTTGTTGCCAAAATTGAATTTTGTTAGTCCTTACTATAGACTTTTTATGGCTCAGGATTTTATGTACCTTTAAATTTTTTCTTCATAAGAAAGATTGTTTCCTTCCAGTGTTCTCTGTAAACTTTTTGTGTTTTATGCCCATCTACTCTGAGGTTTGGGCTATTGTTCTGTTGATATTCTCTTTCTGAATGTCAAAGTCCCATCCAGATGCAAGATGGCATTATAATGCATCCTCTAAAGAAGAAAAAACTGGAAAAGTTTCCTATGTTTGCTAGTGCTTCTACTCTGTACCACCAGATACCTTTGATATTTTGAGTTGTTACTATTGAAATCAACACAGTTTCCAAAATAACTACTATATCAAAATTATCACATTAAATTAGTATTCTAATAGAGTTTACTATGATGTGTAGATTCATTTTGTTATTTATTCATTATTTAGTAATACTTATGGGATGCCTACTATACAGTGGGCACTTTTCAAAGAACTGGGGTGCAGTAGTGAAGAAAGTAATTTTAACCTCTGATCTTATAAAATTGACATCCTCTCACCTGGCAGCCATGCAACACCGGGTAAATTTCACCTCAGGAGAGGTATAAGGAAGTAGTGCTGAGGAGGGCCTGAGGATGAGGTGAGTTGTTATTTTGAAATGGAAGATCAGCAAACACCTCTTCTGAGCAAGTGATGCCATCTGACCAGAACTGGAATAGAGAGGAGAGGACTACTTCTATTAAGGGTGATAAACTTGATACCTGAGACACAGTTTTCAGGGGTCCATGAATGTGTTTCAGACCTAGGAAAATGTCATTGGCCTTAATTTATGGAAAGATTGCAAAACTGAAATCACCAATATTTATTTCAAATGTCAGTTGTAACCAATCACCTGCCACACAGCTATAACCATTTTATATAAAATTTAAGGTGCAGTGGGATATTGTAATATCTTTGTTCTTGCCTAGAACCCATAAGGATCTTGGATAATAATGAGCTAACTGCATGAGGATCTTGAGGATGATAATTGAGGCAGAGAATGTCTCCACACTGAAAAGTGTTTGATGTGACTGAGGAAGAGAAAGAAGCATATGGCTTGAGACTAGATAGGGAGTGAGGAGAATCATGGAAAATGAAACTGGAAACCAGACAGCGTCTGGACTGTGAAAGGATTTACACAGAGTAAGGAAAGTAAAGAAATCTTTCTTTGTCCTGGTTCAGAGGTGTGAGCACTTTTCATTCTCCTTTTAAAAATCTGTTTGTCCTTGAATAGTTGCTTAAGCCAGGAATAAAAGTCCTTCATTATTTCTTCATATGCTTTGACCAGTCCTCCAAACAGATTGTTTCCATAAAGTCTCACACACTGATACTCCACAACCGTCCTACTTGTTTACCACTCATGAGCAAAATATGAGCATCCTATATACTAGTTTCCTTACTAGAAGATTCTTGACTTTAACAGTTAAATACAACTGTATTTTACGTGTTTTATTTCATTTTACTTTAACATGACTTCAGGTGGGTTCAAAACCAAAGAGAATTCATGAAAATTTCAATAATCATTTAATGTAAGAGTCAGCTACTGCTTTTTGCCTTACCGTAGGGCCAGTGGGTCATTCTGGAGCTTAAGCTCAGCGTGGTTGCTGCAAGAATTGTAGTAATAATACTCAGTTACCATGGAAGACGAAAACTGTCTTAAAATAATTGCTAATTCAGGTATAGCTCTGAACCTTATTTTATGCCATTTTGTAGCAGAGGCAGGGGACAATTCAGTGTTGCCTGTCAAGCCTCAGAACATCTTTCCTGCTTTATTCTTTCTCTGATTGTTATTGAAAATAACTAGTCATAATGCCTTTGTAAGCCTTGCTTGGCCTCTGCTATGCTATGTTTAAATCAAGCTTCCAGACAGGGCCCCTTGGTTTAGAGGTCTCTTTGTGGGAGTGATTTAGGTAGAGGCAGGATCATGAATAAAGAGCACTCACTCTCTGGTCTTCAGAGGCAGAGCGGGAGAGCCCTTCCCAAACATCTCTTTTCAGAACCAGTATTTGGCTAAGAGCTTTAATTTCATTAGACAAATGGGGGCTGGGTTTTTCCATGCATCTCAGCCTTCTTTTAATGTGTAAATTACATAGGATTTGCCACTCATTACAATGGTGATATGATTATTGGCCTCAAACAGACCACACTGCACAGGCCCTTAGTGATAGGCCAGCTAAGAAGTGGCATGTGTGGGAAAAATTGGAGAGCACATGTTTTCTGATCACAAGTCTTCAAAGAATTGAGTCCACAAACGTGAGGCTCCCACTGGGCTTACTCAGAATGCTTCATGCAAGTTGATTTCTCAGTGGGTGAGACATCTTGACAAGGAGATGGAGTTGTGGGGTAAAAACTGCTCAGGGTCAGAGGGAGTGGCCCGGGAGAAGTGTTTTGAATTTAGCAGCTGCAGCAACAACATTAGCTGTTTGGCTGCAGGAAGACATATCACTTAGCTCTCGTGAACTTCAGTTTCCCCATTTGTAAAATGGGGATAACAAATGCCTGTTCCATCCTTCCAACCACTTATGGAAACTGCCACTTGAGTCCACTCATCAGTATCATTTATATGTTCCTTATGGTAACCCTTAGAGGCAGCTCCAGCTCAGGACATTAAAGAAAGCTATTAAGTCAGTACAACATGACTCCCATCTTCAAATCCTTCATGCTCAGAGTTTTGTAGAAAATAATTATAGCTTGGATAATTCTGGGGCTAGAGAGATGGCTCAGTGGTTAAGAACACTGACTACTTTTGTAGAGAAAACAGATTTGGTTTCCAGCACTGATATGTCAGCTAATGACCATCCAGGGATCCCATCCCCTCTTCTGGTCTTCTTGAGTATTGCATGACATAGGTACACTTACATACATGCTGGCAAAACACTCATACACATAAAAAAATAAAATTAGTTAATTAATTTAAAAAGAAAAAATTTTGCCAGATTTGGGTGGAAAGTGCCTTTACCTGCTAAGCCATCTTTTTTATTGACCTGTACTACAAAACACATGTATTTATTTTAAGTTTTTGATTCTATTCATAAGGACACTAGTTTAAAAAGTAAATGTTTCTGAAAAAACAAATTCATGTATGTGCATATTTGCTGAAGCAGTTGGGATGTGCATTGATGGGAAGTTCTGGGTTAGGAAGGAAAATGGCCTCTTTAAAATTGTGTGTCAGAGATCCTAGTGTACATGGCGATTCTCCACAACTGTAATTCAAAGGAGAAAGAATGTTAGAGCATGCAGCATTTTCCATAGTATGTAGTTAGCCATCTAGCTCTTTGTCTTTGGAACATTTTGGGGGACATGCTGGCAGCACAGTCTAACTTTTACTCTAGGTTGTACAGCATTGGCCATCTCCAAGAATGTAATGATAAGGAATGAGGATTATTGGTCATCTCACTTCCTGAAGTATGAATTCAGATGCTCTTTGACAACCTGGAGGAAGCAGGCAGGTCTCAGCCTCTACTCCTGAACCTCCAGCTGTGAACTCTTTCAGTTTTGGCTCTGACTGTACTGGTTTCCTGGCCCTGGTTCCCATTGTCTGTCTTGTCTGGGGCTAGAGGCTAGCGTGCCTACTGCCCCTTATCCACTGGCCATTACTTTCCTCTTCCTTAGGTCTTAGCATCCACTGCACTAAGAGTGGACTTCTGTTCTGTCCTGTCAGACTCTCTGAATGACCAACCAGAAACTGCTAGACGATGAGAACTACTTTCTGTGGTAATGTGCAACCATGTCTTACTCAAAGCTTTTAAAAACCACCCTAGCTTGTCTTGTTCTTCAGTTTGCCATTTCAGGGGACCAAACACAAAATGTCACAGTCCCTGCCTTCCCTATCTTGGCTCATGTTAAGGTGTCAATTGGAAATTTCCAGTCTGCTACGTGGCTAGGGCTTCCTGGACTTTGGCTACCTTAGGAATGCTCTAGAACTGTCTTACATCGTATGTGAATGAATATATATTTACTTTATAATTTCAAGTGACAGGATATGTCTAGAGTTCTGGCCTGGAGACACTTGTGTGATTCTCTCTCCATTATGCTACTCTGCTTGACAGAAAATTATTCTATTTCGCCCCTTCTTACTGGGAAAACAAGATAGATAACTCCTGCAAAGAGAACTTTTTCCATGACTCTTTGGTTCTCTATGCACATGAAGCGTAGAACTAAGGGCTATTTTCACCAACTTTCTCTACTAGGAATAAATTGTATCAAATAATCTTTACAGCGACTCATATCTAAAATCATGGTTCCTTCAGTAAGACCTAGGATGAAATCATTCTAGGGTAACCTCTGAATGTCTGACTCACTCCTAGGAGCAAATAGCTTTTGAGAAAGAGATTTGCTGAAGAAACAGACCCCACTATCTCCAATTATTCTAGTAAAGAGTTCAGAGAAAGTTTCAGGACAAGGACAGTTGTATGACAAGTGGAATGATGGGGACTGATGTTGTACATACGGTTACATCTGATTTAGCCAAATGTTGCCCATAGAGTAAAGTTCCTTACTGATCTGTCTTAGATATATTATCCTGACTGTACTTGTGCTCAGAAATGCACCAGCCATTGTTCTTTGGAGTGTGTTGGCATGTCTTCATGGAGATAGCTTCATTCTCCACCAGACATGCCAAAGATAAATATCTGAATGTTGGCTTGATGTGTTAAGGCCAACTCTAGGACAAGGATACTAGGAGAGCAATCCTGGTGGGCCGAACAGTAAAATCCCAAGAAGCTGCTGAGCACTAGGGTCATTGCACTGGGCATACAGAAATGTCAGCAATTTAACTTTAAATAGCTCAAGTTCCAAGGACTAAAGAAATGCATCTGTAAATAAAAGAATTAAGGGATATGTGTTGTAGATGTTCTCTATGAGGTCTGGCTAGGAGATCTTCACATTTCATTTGTCTATCCAAACACTAAACAAGGAGTCAGGTTTGTGTCATAGAGAAAAATGATGAGTTTCTGTAGGGGGGCAGAGACTAGACATGTTTCGCCACTCAGAAAAATAAGTTTGTGATAATTTATTTATATTCTCTAAAACTATTTATGCTAAAGTTGTAAATTTGAAACAGGTGGACGGTAGTTAAAAGCCAGGAGACTAGCCATGGCTAAATTATTTGCCCAGACATTAAGACCTTGATCTTCACTTGCATGGAACCACGCCAATAACAATGCCTAAAAACTCAGTCAACCTGACTGGACTCTGGAAATCACAACTACTTCATTCTTTGTCTTCAACCACTGATGTCATTGTGTGAATTCTTCATCAAAAGCTTTGAGAAATATTACAGTATATAATGCAAAATATTTTTATTTCATTATGTTTCTTGAGATCAATGAGTTTAACTTTCAATCCAAATACATTTTGAACTGTTGCAGATGGTAGAGGTGGCCAATATTACACATTTGGTTAGAAAACATCATGGATATAAATACCCTTGTCTTTTTTCTCTGTGATCAGTGGAGAGCTTTAAGAACAGAGTAAATACCCATCTGCCTGGAAAATTGCCTGAAGGCAGGGTGATGGACGAGATGTCTTACTTAGATTCCTTCCAAGCCTCTGATTCAGAGCTCTGTGTTGATGCCAGCTAATGGAGTTAGCTCTGGTGGGTTGTGTCCAGGACTGCAGCCCCTTCTGTGTGTGCACAGAATGCCCAAACACTTGTTGTTGAGCTTAGTTGGGAAGTAGCTACCTTTTCCATCTCTGTAGAAATAGGCTGTTTCTGAGATGCTCTCTGCAGACGTTATTCGCAGTGTAGGGCTGTAATCAGAAGTGACAAATGCGATGCACGTGAATGAATTGTGTGAAAGGGTTACTCTTTCAGGAGGCCAAAGTATCTCCACGATTTGTTTTTCTTCAAGGGTATGGCATAGAGTCCAAAGCACCCCTGCCAGGGCTGATGGTCTGCAGGAGTCAATATGCACTTAAGCCAACACTTGACACCGTTGATGGTACTGCACCTGTGCAGATGCTCTGTGACTGTAATGGAAGGGGGCAGCTCAGTCATGGCTCAGAACTTCTTTACAATCCTACTAAGCGAAGAGACCACAGTACATTCTTGTTTGGATATATACACGCTGCATATTTCTGATTTTTATTTAATGTTTAAAGTAAGCCAGACAGACTTTAGAAAATTTTTGAGAGCAGAAAAATATTGAGGCTCAAAAATAATCTTTAATTTGTAGCCAAGAAATAATCAGTGTTAACCCTATGGTGTAAGGAAACACTTGAAACTATTGTAGACTGAGCATGTGAGAGATTGACTATCAAATATCATACCAGAACATGCATGCTTCTCCTGGAAAGCAGTTGCCCACAATGAGAAATGCTGAAATTTTATTTATTTATTTACTTGTGTTATGTGTGTGTGTATGCGCGCGCTCAAAAGGCATTTGTATGCATGTGGGGTCAGAGGACAACCCTCAGTGTCAGTTCTTATCTTCAACCTTGTTCAAGACAGGGACACTGTGAAGTCTGAGGCTGTGCATTCTGGGCTACCTGGCTGGTGAGCTTCCAGAGATTCTCCTCTCTGCCTTAGGACACGAGGTATCACATGAGCTTTGTTGGGTTCAGGGAATTTGAACTTGGTTTCTTATATTTGTGCAACAAGAGTCATTTCCTCACTCCTACAATGGGAAATTTAAACGTGTACTTCAGAGCACTAGTGATTCTTTAATTTTTAGAAGTGAATAATTAAAAAAATATTTCTTTGAACATAGCCTGACAAAGTTTTAAGGGTTACTTTCTGCTAGTTCTAGGTAAGGAAACGATGGAGCCATTGCCGTGTGGCATCCCCACCTTCCACCATTAGCACTAGTACTTGGTTTCTATCCAATTCCTACACTTCTTTTTAAGAATTTTTGAAAAAGAAATAATGTTTTCCTTTAAATAATTTTAATCACCCTGTACTGTGTTCTTGATTTGTAATCATAAAAACATTTCAAGAAGTTGCTTCTGGGTTGGCTGCCCAGTTACATCTGTACTTGGTAGAAAAATTGATCCCTCTACCTTGGCTCTGTACATTTAACCTTTCAGATTCATACATTAATAGTGCAATTAATTCATATGTTTCATGGACTTCGAGTTGCTCATAATTAGAGATATTGCATATGAAGATATTAGAATTTTCATATTTTTCTGACTTTTTAATTCCATGTATGGCATTTTGTCAAGTGTGTGTTTGTGGACACACATGCTGGTAGTAGACCTGTAGTCCCTGTGTATGCTGTTATTTATTTAAAATTCTCAGTGGAGCTTTTCACAGTTTGTTATTGCTATCAGTTATTTTATGTATTAGTTTGTTTGCTGTAGATTGTTTCATCTCCTAAAACACACACATCATAGTAGCAGGGACTTTTCTGTGGTGTTCAGTTATATTCCTAACATCTAAAATAATAGCTCCCCAATAAGAAGTGGTTTATTGGGAGAATAAATAACTAGAGAATTCACTGGATATACAAGTGTTTTTTGCATATATTTTATGGTTTTATTTTTTAAATTCTTGAATTTATTAGGGCAAATTAAGCACAAAGTAAAAAGAAGCATATTCTTTTTGCTGTAGTTTAAGAAAATTTAAATTTTGTGAGTATGATTGTTTTGTCTGCATGTATGTAAGTACATCTTGGCATGCAGTGTCCACAGAGGCCAAAAGAGGGTGTTGGATCCCTTGAAACTGAAGTTACAGATGATGGTTAGCCACCATGTGAGTGCTGTAAACTGAACTTGGGTCTTCTGCAAAAGCAGCCAGTGCTCTTAACCACTGAGCTGTCTTTCCAGCCCTTTGATGTACATTTTAACTAAAAAGTATTCGGAATCTGAAAGACTTATGCTGTTTTTATAATCCCAAACTAGTTTCTCTCATTTTATAATACCCAACTTTTAAGTCTGGACATAGTTGAGCTAGTAGAAAGATTTTCTTTTCTTTTTTCTTCTCTCTTTTCTCCCTCCCTCCCTCCCTCCCTCGCTCCCTCCCTCCCTTCCTTCCTTCTTTCCTTCCTTCCTTGAGGTAGGGACTCACCAGTAGTCCAGCCTAGCCTGAAACTCAGTGTAGCTCAGCCTGGTCAGGAATTCTTAATTCTAAGCAATCTTCCTGCCTCAGTGCCTGGAGTGCTGGGGTTACTGATCTGAGCCACCACTATATCCTGCAGAGATTCTCTTCAATGAGTCATATTTCACCTTGGTGGGTAAGAGCATTTGTTGTACAAGCATAAGGATCTGAATTCAGATACCCATGTAAAAGTGAATAAAGCTTGTGCATAAAGCTTGCACGTGCACCTGCTGTTAACTCCAGCTCTGGTGGAGGGAAAGACAGAGAGAGATTGGGGATAACTGGGGCTTGCTGATTGTCAACCAAACTCCAGGTTCGGTGAGAGACCCTGTGTCAAGGGAATAATGTGGAACATGATAAAGGAGAACACCCACTGCCCTCCTCTGGTCCCTACATGCGTGCATGGATATGTGTGCTTGTGCATACATATGCTTTCTCTGTCTGTCTGTCTGTCTCTCATACATAAACAAAGCCATTATTTCTTGTGTGTGTGAGTGTGTGTTTGTGGTGTATATACACACATGCAGGCATGTATGTGGATACCACAAGTTGACAGTATCTTCCTCTGTCACTGTCTACCATATTAAAAAAATTATTATTTTTATTTTGTATGTTGGAGTATATTGCCTGAATGTATGTACGTGCACCATGTCGTGCAATAGTTTTGGAGATAAGAAGAGGGCATCACATACCCATGAGCTAGAATTATAGATCGTTGTTAGCCACCATGTGGGTGGTGGGAACCAAACCCAGGTCCTCTGTGAGAGCAGCCAGTGCTCTTAACTGCTGAACTATCCCCCCAACTCCATCTCCACCATCTTTTTTTTTTTTTAATTGAATTTTTTACTTGAACTTTTGTGTATTCATACAGAACATCCCATTCATTCTTAATCACTTTTACACTCTCTTCCTCGTTGGCATCCTCCCACAGCCCTGGAATTCATACACTCTGTCATTTGTGTCAAGGCCTATTGTATCAAGTTAGAGTCCTTGGACATTCCTCGGTGCAAGCTCATCCACTGAGGTTCAGTCAGCCTATCCAGTGTCCTTACATTTATGAAGATTAACTCTTAGTCACTCAACAGTAATCAGCTGCTAATATTTCTTCAGCAAAGATTGGAGATTGGAGTCTGCTCCCTGTTTCCCCAGTTCCATGATAGGTTTTTGTCTGCTTGAGTTTGCATGGGTCTTGTACATGCCAAAACCATTGCTGTAGGTTCATATGAGAAAGGCCCCAGGAACTTGTTGAACCCTATTTCCATATGGTCATGCACCTCCTCCCTGGCTCTTACAGTCTTTCCATCCCCTCTTCTGAAATGGTCCCTGAACACTGGGTGGGTTAAGTTTAATATAGGAGTCCTGTCCAGAGACCAGCATTCTGCAGACTCTTAATCTCTATGCTTTGGCCATTTGTGACCTTTTGTGTTCCTGGCCCTCTGTTGCATAAGGGAGCTTCATTAATGAGAGTTGGGAGATTCATTAGTGACCTCTTTACCCCTTGTTCTGTGTTCCACAAGTCTTAGGTGTAGAAGTTGCATCGTAGATGTGCCACTTAGTCTTGGGCAACTCATAGACACTGCCTGTACATGACCAGTGGTGAGACTCTGTAATAGTCTCCATCTGGTACAAAAGAAGCTTCTTTGATGAGTAGTGACTAGAATATTTGTCTGTAAACATAAGGATATATATCTTGTACATAGTATGCAGTTGCATTAGTTTAAGGATGTGACAGTCTTAGGGTTTTCTCTAAGATCTATGACCTCGAAAACCGTGTACATTTGCCTGTGTTTACAGCACCACACATGAGTTTCCTCCATTGAGTGGGCTTTTAGTACAATAAGGTAGCTGTTGATTGCCCTCAAGATAAAAGTGCCACTACTGCACCAATGTTATATGCTGTGCCTGTCATTGATGTGATCATTTGGTCTTGAAGTTAGTGTTCAACCATTGATTGGTAATTTCCCTTACCAGTTTGCATAGCTCTCTGCAAAGCTATGAATGCTAGCCTTCAGGGGAAGTGACTTCCAGATCCATTGGTCCAAATCCCGTCTGAAGTATGTTCAGTTTACCTTAAAGTTCTGGGAGGCAATCAAGAGCTGTGGCAATAGTCTGTGTATTTTTGAGAGTCTCTTGGATTATCTTGGGAACAACTCAGAGGAAGGTTTTTCCTGTCTGGCTCAGTTTCTTGTTATGAGCCCTCAGCTATGCACATGGGCTCCTGTAGTGTAATGTGTCATTAAGTTGTTAAACTAATATGGTGGCCTCTGGTGCTTTGTACTAGCTAGGCATTTCTCTCTCCCACCCATCTACATCTCCTCCATTCCTTCCCCATTTGAAGTGTCCCCATTTCCCCATTTCTCTTTAATAATACCGGTCTCCTGTGGCCCCACCTCTTTTGGGATCCTTCTTTTGTTTTATCCCCATAGTTCCTTGTATAACTCTCCTCCTCTCCCCTTTAAACACCCTCATTTTATCTTTCTCCCTTAGTCACACCTGTCTCCTACTATTTCTTTTCTCTCAGGTTCTTTCTTTCCTTTTACCTCCCTGGTCACTTTCCTTTTTTCTGGTTCTTGCAGTTGCATCAGGGTTCATACTCACATATAAGAATTTGGTCCTGGGATCCACAAATGAGGGAGAACATATGTCATTTATTTTTCAGAGTCTGTGCTACTTCATTTGACAAAACAGTTTCTAGTTACTTGCAAATTTCATGATTTTGTCTTTCTTTACCACTGAGTAGAACTCCTTTGTATAAATGACCACATTTTCATGACTCACTTGTCAGTTGGGAGCACTTAGGTTGCTTCCATATCTTAGCTACTATGAAAAGAGAAGCAACAAACATGAATGTACGAGTATCTCTGCAATAGGATGGGTCTTTGGAGTATATGTTAAGGAGTGGTGTAACCAGGTCACACGGAAGGTTCTTTTTTAGTTTTGTAAGAGTTCTCCACACTGCTTTCCATAGTGGTTGCACAAGTTTACAATCCCAGCAGTGAATGAGCATTCCTCTTTCCCCACATCCTCTCCAGCATTTTGTATCATTTGTTCTCTCGATCTTAGCCAGTCTGACTGGGGGAAGATAAAATGTTAAAGTGGTTTTAATTTGCATTTCCCTAATTCCTAATAATGTTGAAAACTTTTTAACATGTTTCTTAGCCATTTTTATTTCTTCTTCTGAGAACTTTCTGTTCAGATCCTTAACCCATCTTTTAATTGGGTGTCTTATTTTCTTGATTCTCTATTTTTTGAGTTTTTAAAAATATATTATGGATGTTAAACCTTTATTAGATGTGTTGCTGGTAAAGATTTTCTCCCATTATGTAAATGACTGGTAGAATTTTGCTGTAAATCTGTCTAGGCCTGGGATTTATTTTTAGTTGGGAAGTTTTATATTAGTGTTTCAATTTCCTTATATGCTCTGGGTATGTTTAAGCTGTTGATCTCTTCTTGGTTTAGCTTTGGTAATTCCCATGATTTTGATATGCATTCATTTCTTTTGGGTTTTCAAACTTAATAGAGTACAGGTTTTTAAAGTATTCCCTTATGATCTGAATCTTTTTGTTGTCTGTTGTGATGTTTCTCCTTTCCTCTTTAATTTTGTTGATTTGGAGTTGCTCTTTCTTTCTTTTGGTTAACTTGGCTAAGGGATGATCTATCTTGTTTATCTTTTCAAAGAACAAGCTCTTGGATTCATTGATTCTTTGTATTGTTTTCTTTGTTTCTATTTCATTAATTTCTGCTCTGATTTTGTTATTTCTTTTTGTCTGCTGGGTTTAGGTTTCATTTGTTGTTGCCTTTCAAGAGTCTTGAATTGCAATGTTATGCCACTTACTTGTGCTCTTTCTGATTTTTTTAATGTAGGCACTTAGAACTATAAACTTTTCTCTTAGGATAGCTTTTAAAGTGTCTCAGATGTTTTCTTACAATGTATTGTGGTTTTGATTTAATTCCAGGAAAACTTTTATTTCTTTTAAAATTTCTCCTTTGAACCATTCAACATTCAAGAGTGTGTTGTTTAATCTCTATGAGTTCATATGATTACTAGGGCTTCTTCCACTGTTGATTTTAAGCTTTACTGCATTATAGAGTGCATGGAATTATTTTAAATTTTTTGTATTTGTTAAGGTTTGTTTTATTCCTAGTATGTGGTCAATTTTGGAGAAAGTTCTATGGGATGATGAACAGAATATGCATTCTTTAGTGCTTGGGTACACTATTTGGTAGGTATCTGTTAAGTCCATTTAAAGTATGGTATTGTTTAATTCAGATCTCTCTCTGTTTATTCTTTGTCTGGTGGACCTAATGGAGACAGTGGGGTACTGAAGTCTTCTACTACTAGTGAGTTGGGATTAATCTATGTCTTAAAGTCCTGTAGTGTTGTTTTTACGTGCTTGGGTGTACCAGAGTTTGGTGCATATATGTTCATGATTGTAATATTTTCTTTGTTAACTCTTCCTTTGATAAGAAACCCTCTTTATCTCTTCTGATTAGTCTTAATTTGAAGCCTCTTTTGTCTGATATTAGGATTGCAACTCCTGCTTGCCTCTTAGTGCCATTTACTTGGAATATTTTTTTCCATCCTTTCATATTAAGGTAGCTCCTGTTCTTGAATGTGAGATGGGTTTCTTACAGATAACAAAAGGATGAATTTTGTTTCTTAATCCATTCTGTTAGCCTGTGTCTTTTTCCTGGGGTCTTCAGTCCATTGATATTTAAAGTTATTATTGAAAGATGTGTATTGGTTCCCATCATTTTAACTTTTGTTTTCATTCTTAGTCTAACTTATGATTCCACATTTATATCTTCATTTAGTTTCTTTCTGTTGGCCCTAGAGGGCTGGTTTTCTGGACGTGAATTCTTTCAGCCTGTTTATGTCATGGAAGATGTTCTTTCCCCTTCAAGTACAATATATATTTTTGCTAGGTAGAGTATTCTGGGTTGGCATCTATGGTCATTTAGAACAGGGAATACTTTGGTCTAGGCTCTTCTGGCTTTTATAGTTTGCATTGAAAAGTCACCTGTAATTTTGATGTGTTTTCCTTTATAGGCGACTTGTTTTTTTTTTTTTTTTTTTTGTAGTTTTCAGTGTTCTCTCTTTGTTCTGTATGTTTAATGTTTTCACTATGTTATGGCATGGTAAGTTTCTTTTCTGGTCCTATTTGGTGTTTTATGTGCTTCTTGTATTTGTAATAGCATGTCTTTCCTTAATTTGGGGAAATTTTCTTCTACAGTCCCTTTGAAGATTTGGTCAATACCATTATCCTGATATTCTTCTCTTTCTTCTATTCCTATGATGTGTATATCTGGTCTTTTCATGGTGTTCTACATTTCCTGAATGTTTTAAAAATATTTTTCATATTTGCTTGAGTGGTTCAGTTCTTTAAGTTTACCATTCAATCTTGATGTTCTGTTTTCCGTTCTGTTCTCCTGTTGTTTCCAGTTGGCTCACTGAGTGTCTCACTTCCTTCTTTATTTCAGCCTGACTTTTCTTCAATATTTTTATTCATTCAGAAGTTTATCCCCATCTTCTCGTAGTTCTTTGATTTATTTGTTTCTGTGTTCTTTAAATTCATTGAATTCTTTGATCATGTTTATGATTATTACTTTAAATTCTGTGTTCTGGTCATCTCTAGAGGGTTCTCATTGTGGAACTCTGTTATCAGACTAGTGCTGTTTGGTGGGAAAATATTGCTTGAGTTTTTCATATCATTATTTTTTGTTGTGATTTGGCATGTGGATTTCTTTTGCTGTTTGTGATTCTCATATGAATCTTGAGTCTTCCTTTGTTGAGTTGAAGGCTGATTTCTTTTTTGGAATTCTTGATGTACCTTGGTTATTGTCTTATTAGATATGAAGAGCTGGTTGGTCTAGGTGTCAGGTTCTATTTTTTATTTTATATTGGAGGGACCAGGTGGCTCTAGTCCAGCTGCTCAGGAATTTCTGCAGAGGTTTGGAACTAATCATTTCTCTTAGACTTCCTTCTATGGTCTGGGCCCCTACTAGCCAACAGGCACAGCACAATTTGGGAAACTTTCTAGGATTAGACTGAAATCAGGTGCTCACAGGCAATCTGGAAATGTCTGGTCCACCATATTTTTCAAAATATTTATTTTTATTAATCCTTTGGGATTTCATACGGTATATTTCGATGATATTTACCCTTCTTCGTCTCTCCTCCCATATCCACCTCCATCTCCTCACCCACCCAGCTCTGTGTCCTCTTTTTTATTTAAAGCCTGTCCAGTTCAATTTGTATTGACCAAAGACTCTATGGTGTGGGTTCATCCCCTGGAGCTTTGCAGACCTACCAGTAGTCGCACACTTAAAGAGAACTGACTCTCCCTTTCCCATCAGCTATTGATTGCCAACAGCACTTCAGCTAAAGGTGGGACTTGATACCCACTCTCACTTTCATGCTGAGATTTTTCCTGGCTTGACCTTCCTCAGGTCTTGTGCATGCTGCCACAACCTGAGTGAGTTCATAGTGCAACTGATCTGTTGTGTCTGGAAAACAGTGTTTTGTTGTAGTCACCCAACACCTCTGGCTCTTATAATCCACTTCACTGCTTCCATGACCATCCCTGAATGTTAGGGGAAGGGGTGTGATGCAGATACCCCATTTAGGGCTGAGCACACTCTGCAGTCTCTGATTCTCTGCCTGTTGACCAGTTGTGGAATTTTTGTTAGCTAGCTTTCAGCTATAAACACCCACTAACATGTATATTAAAGTTTATGAAATAATACATTTACCTATGTTTTTATAGACATCCTTAGTATTATTTAGCTCTCCTTTACCTTCTCTCCCTGGATTTCCCTCCCTCCTTTCTCTCTAGTTAAAAGCTCGCCATTTTTCTATTTCCGCTTGATAGTGCTTTGTTCTACTATCCCCCTCTGTTGAGAACCTCTTCCCCTCTTCCAGCACCCATGGTCCCAGTCTACTTTGCTGGCTTTTGCTATTACTTCAGGATATATACTCGTGCCTAAAAATTTGGAACTAGAGTCCATCAATAGGAAAGAACATGGGACGTTTGTTTCCCCGTGTCTGGGTTGCCTCACTCAGCACAATGCTTTCAAGTTCTATTCATTTGCCTGCAGACTTTGTGATTTCATCTTTCTTTATAGCTGAATACAACTTCTCACATCATCCATTCATAAGCTGAGGGACATTCGGGTTGTTTCTGTTTCCTAGCTATTGTGACTAGCAGAGCAATGAGCATGGAAGAGCAGGTAGCTGTAGAGTAGGTAGAGTCATTGAGTGGTCTGACTGGATCATGTGGCAGACCTATTTCTAGCTTTTTGAGGGATCTCCACAGTGGCTGCACCAGCTTGTGCTCCCACCAGCATGAATAACTGTTCCTTGCTGCCCACAGTCATACCAGCATTTGTTGTCATTCTTTATCCTAACAGTTCTGACTGGCATAAGATGAAATCTCAAAGTAGTTTTAGTGTGCATTTCCCTGATGGCTGAGTATGTCAAATATTAAAAATATATTTCTCAAACATTTTCATTTCATCTTTGAGAACTCTCTATTTAGGTCCTTGTCCTAATTTTTAATTAATTTGTTGGGACTTTTTTGATGTTTAGTTGAGTTCTTTGTATATTCTAGAGAAAACTCTCTGTGAGATTTATAGCTGATAAAGATTTTCTCCATTCAGTAGGCTGCCTCTTGACTCATATGATGGTGTCCTTTGATGTATAAAAGTCTTTTAGTTTTATAAAGTCCCATTTGTCAGTTGTTAGTCTTAATATTTGTGCTATCTGGATCCTGCTAATAAAGTACTTCCTTGTGCCTATAAGTTCCAGTGTATTCCTTACTTTCTCCTCTCTCAGATTCAGGGCATCTGGTCCTATGTTGAAGTCCTTGATCTAGTTGGAGTTGGGTTTTGAGCAGGGTGAAATGGACAGACAATTTTAAATGGATATATGGTCTTCTCTAGTAAAGGTGTGCCAATGCTTAGTTAAGTGTTTATCTGCTATTACCATTTATGTGACCAATGTCCTGAGGGACAAAAATCTTGGCCACTGTTTTAGAGTTTTCCTTAAGCATAGCTTCTAGCTGTATAATATATTAGGTTAAATCATCAGAATTAAGCATGGTCCTTTCAACTTGCCATAGTTGGAACCTGAAATGTGTGTACCGATCTCTGACTCGTGTTAAGTCATTTTGTCCCAGTTGGTGCTGCTGTTTCAAGTGGCTGTGAAACCTTCAGGCATGTGGCTGGCAGAGCTTCTTGTCCCATCTTGGCCTCCTCAGATAGGAAGCAACACCTCTCTGCTTCATGTTCCCACTGCCACAGACAGAAGTTCGCCTGTCGCTGAGCCTTCTTTGCCATTACGGACTGAAATTCTCTGAAACTCTGAGCCAAGAATAAATTTTTCCTCCTTTAAGTTGCTTCCATTGGGCATTTTGTTATAGTGATGCAAAAAGTAGCTAAAGTACAGTTTGATGTATTTTGACTATTTTCCCGCTTAGAACATTAGTAAAAGTTTTATATTCCCATAAACAATGAACAAAAATATGTCTTACCGCATCCTTGGTTTATAGAATGACTTTTCAACTTTCTCAGTTTTGGAATTCAAAGGAATTCTATCTCTATCATGGCTATTACATTAGTCAAGACACATCTGGTGACTGGGACAAAAACTTTCAAATGAAGTTTATTTTCTAGTTCACATCGTGTTATGGTCTGATATAGTATGAACTACTTCTGGGTAGCTGGCCTCTCAATAGGGATTTGGGGATGTGAATTCTTTCTTGGGGGTGGGGTCTTTTCAAGGCAGGTTCTCCCTGTAGCCCCAGCTATCCTTGGTCTCATAGAGATCTGCCTGCACCTGCCTTCTTTAGGGCTGGGACTAAAGGCATGTGCCACCACGCCAGCTCAGGATATGGACTGTGAATTGTTTCGTGGATTAAGTGTGTGTGTGTATGTGTGTGTGTGTGTGTGTGTTTATGTGTGTGTAAGAGCCAGGGACACATATTCAGAGAAATGAGATCAAGTGGGGGTGTTTCATGGTCAAGTCAGAATTCAAGTCGATATTTCTAACTTATTGGCCAGATGGTCAGATTGGCCAGAACTCATTGATGTGCTCACACAGAGCTGTAGAGGCAGAGAACTCCTTGAGTACCTGGTAAGCCAAGGCATTTTGTTTAGAGAAAGACTCTAAAAATATCTTTCATTTTTTGACTACCTGAAGAACATAAGGTGCTTATTAGTAGAACCGATGCCTCCAGTTCTGATCCAGTGGTCTATATCTTTCAGTTCCCATGACAACAGCTAGAACTTGACAAGTACTAGTTATAATGTTAAGACAAATAACTAGAACAAACGCCAGTCTTGTCAGAGATGTGCTTGCTTGTCCTGCAATTGAGGAGAAGTGCTGTTCAATTTACCCACCTTTAGAGTTCTCTTTGGTGTCCTGGAGCAGTTCCAACTTGGGTAATTGCATTCTGCTGCTCTGAATTTCCCCTGTAGTTTCCTCTAGATGAGCTAGCCTTCATTTCCTTCTCTGCACATCACAGCACAGTGTTGCTGGCACCCACTGATCGCTCCATTCCGCAGAAGAGCTGCTTGCATTTTACCACCAGGAAAGTGATCCCTGGGTAAACAGACATAGTTTTCAGGTTTCTTTGGTCTTTAAGTGCAGAAAATGTACACCTAATGGATTAGTAAAATTAGTGACTCTAGGTTGTAGAAGTTTATAATTTTCTGTTATACTAGAAAATTAACTCTCAAAATTAAAGTAAAATAATCTTCTAAGAATATATAGCATCTTTTCCCCCCAACAAATAATACAATACATTTCTATCACTAAATATGAGCTACTATAATATCTGAAATGGTATCTATGGAATCTGTACTACAGAGTCCCCATAGCAATATGTTAACTAACATCTGTTTAAAGTAAGTTCTTTTTCTCATAGGTTTCAATGATTAGAATTAGCATTTAGAGAACACTATTTGCCTCCCTGGAATATTTTCTCCTTTAAGTAGTATACACCATCTCCTGTTAACTGCTTCTGTGAACTAAACCAGACAGAAATAATAATAATTTTCATCTAGAAATAAATAATGGATGGTGGCTGTCAGGGTTATTCAGGTAAAAATTGAAAGTCAATGTAAAATTAAAGTTTCTTTAAGAAAGTATCTGAATAAAATTCTCTTCCTTAAGGTGAAGAAAACAGGAAAAAATAATGTACTTGAGTGATTATTAAGATTGATCTTGAAACTTTTCTTTTTGTCTGAAACATTTTTAAAAATTCCAGCCTTCTTCTGATTTTATGACTTACAAAGGTCCCACGGCCAGTAGATGAAGATTTTCTAACGTAGAGGGTCATCCTGCTAAAATTATTCTGAGTTTCCTTACTGAGAAAAAAACAAGGATGAGTTTGCTCTAGAAATTAAGTAGCTGAGATGCACTTTGAGTGCACTTGCTGAATGCATATGAAACATGCACAGAATATTCCAGAATCAGAATGCACACTTTATGAGAAATTCTTTTCCTTAGTAGAGGGGGGAAAAGATGAGAGTGAATCTGGATGGGGACAAATGGGAAAGCCCTGTGGCACACATAAAAGGATTTTATAGCTTTAATTCTGCTAAGCCACCGATAGATGCAAGATACGCAATACTGTAATCATCTGGCTAGAGATGTAATTGTATCTATCAAATTAAATACAACATTGTCAGATGACAGCCAAGACTGAACTGTCCTTAAGGGTCAGATAGAAGCCTGGAGTGACCTCCTTCTCCCTTCTCACCATGCCTGTTGTCCTGGCCTTTGATGGGGGACCCGCTTTGCTAACCACGTGGAAGCAGATACTGTAACACTGTCTTTTTGCTCAGTGCCAGCAGCCTCCCCAGAGACATGCTTGGTTTACTTGGGCTTGGGGGATTAAGCCTGTGCAGGCCTCCCTTGTATTTGAAATGTATGATATTGATATCAGTGCTTAGAGAGAATCAGCCTCTGCAGTGAACAGATCATGCCTGGCTCCATGAAGTCTACATTGCACAGAGATGTATAGGCAGGGTGGCGAGGGGCCAAGTCGGGCTGTTGCACTGGAAAGCAAGTATTAGGTGCTGTGTTGAAGAGTGCTTTCCTGCCCTGGTCTTTAATATGCAGTCTCTGTCCATCTACCTGCTGGGGTGGCCATTCTTTGTCAGGTCATAGGTGATACTGGAGCTATTGGTATAAATGTTTCTCTGTCTGCCATGCAGTGCTGTCTCTAAAGCAAGCATGCCCCTCCTCTTGCTCATTTACAAGCAGTTGGAATCTATTTTCGTGGACTTCTTCCAATCAGGACTGTATCCAAACTGTTTTGGGTTTTTTGAACCTTCCATATTATATTTACTGTGTTTAATGAAGAGCCTGGATTCTCCTAGTGCTGAGTAGTGAACTCATGGTGGTCTAAACCCTCAGTCTTGTTGCATTTACGGAAAGAGACAAATACACAGGAGATGTGGTTATTAAGTGAGCTACTTCTTATTCTTGGATACATTTCTAGCTATTCTGCAGCTGATTTTTTCTTTTTTCTTTTTTTTTTAACGTTTCCATTGTTTGTCGCTCCTGCTCAGAGAGTAACAGAGGTACTGAAGGGAGCTTTGCCTTGAGCCTGCTCCCTAAAAATGCAGGGCACTTTTACATATGCTGTGTGTTAAGCCTACCCAGGTTAACACCCCTCTTCCTGGACTATTGGAAAAAACTCCCCAATTGTCACATGTAAAGGGACATGTCAGTGCCAATTTTTATTTCCATGAGATTAAAAGTGAAGCATGTAACCACAAAACTGGTTTATGTCATCCCCCTGTCGGAGTCAACAGTCATGCCAAAAATTAGATATTTGATAGGTTTGTGAGAGAAACAGATGCAGAAGGATGTCATTCCCACAATTTAGACTCCTTCTTATCTTTAAGTGAGAAAGAACATTCCAGACGAAGAGAATCTATTTTATTGGCTTTAAAAAATAGCAAAGAAAATAGAGAAATAAAAAAAAATAAAAGGTAATTTAAAACTGATGTCATTCTTGGGGACTTATAAAACAGCAAATTGGCGTTTCTAAAAAGTCATTTAAGACATGCTTACTTGATGTGTTCATTTATGTGCATCTTTACCTCAGCTGTGGTGTCGTGCTATAATTAAGAGAAAATATCCATGAGATATATTCACATGTAGTAGAATATAAATAAAGGATAAAAAAAAAAGCACCAAGAAGAAGCCTATAAACCTCAGAAAGGATAAAGCATCAAAAAAGTATTCTTGCAGCGGTTTTTTTTTGGGGGGGGGGGTGAGCATTTTGTGTTCCATTCTTTTTATTCAATTCTGCCAGCTGTCTGCTAAACAAATCTAGCCAGGTGGGGCTTACAGCCCATGACTAAAACACCTCCCAGTGCAGCTGTCCAGTTAGCCTGGAGGAAGAATTCAGACAAATGGCAGGAATGAAGAGATTGTTTTGTTTTCAAGAAAGTAGCTACTGCATCTTCTCTGTACTCAGCATTTGCTCTCTTTGCTTAAGTTAATCCATAACTTCCTAAGGTTTTATGGTGAAATAGAAAAATAATATCTCCCTTTAAAATAGGTATTTTTGCTATAGTCTAGCTTAATTTATTATAATTTGCCTTGAAATGTGTGTCTTATTTTATATTACATGCTAGAAATGAGATATGTGAGTTTTTTTGTTTTTGTTTTTTACTTGCTGATTGCTAAACCAATTTCTCTCTCTCTTTCTCTCTCTCTTTGTCTCTGTCTCTCTCAGGTGGGCGCATGTTATTAGCGAACTGTGACTGAACTTTACTTCTAAACATTGCATAATTAAGTATGTAGCTATTTAGAGGTGAAGGTTGGCATGGCAGAGCCACCAGCAGAGGAACAGAACAGGCTTCTTTGCACTGCATCATCAGTCGACCTCAACTGTGAATTTCTAGTCAGCAAATGGGAGATTCACTTGGTGCATTTGAGCAGAGGAAGGGAAGAGCTGTGCTAAAAATGATCGCATCACCATCTGATCTGCTGTTCTATTGATGACAGATCAATGCGCACGCTACTCAGCTACTTCCTCATTTATTTGACACTTATCAATTCAGTGAGTCTCAAAATTTTCATCAAACCTGCCTAAAATCCCATAATTATCTCCAGAAAATGACTGTATGAATTATAGCTACTCTCTGTGCTTGGTCCAAGCACCTGGTCGAGAGAGAGAGGTGTGCTGTTAGGACGGGGTGCTGGGTAACCAGACCTGTAACTCTCCACAGAGAAGTATGTGGGATGTCAACGACGCCCTCCAGAGAACTGGCGGAAACTCAGCTCTCTGACATGCACAGGAAATGGAACGTCCGTTAGCTGCCTGTGATTTGCATTTAGGTTTAAAGGAGAATGGGATTCACTGGAGCAGTAACAGTTCTCTTAGTAAGGGCACAAGTCATTTCATAGACTGGTAAGGGTATTTAGTTAAATCTGAGTAGGTCTGGCAAAGTGTTAGAAGTGGATTCACACATTCAGCTGCCTTAGTCTGCTATTTTCAGGGCACAGAGAAATAATGCCCATGTTCTGAGTTGTAAAGACTCCAAACAGTAGGAATTCAGAATAAGCAAATGAAGTCACACTAGCACTTCAGTGCCTTTCCTTCCTTTTGTTGTGTAGGAGTGACATTGACCCCAGTACTCACAAGCCAAAGGAAAGAAAGCCAAGTTTTCATAAAGAAATAGGATCCACCCTCACAGTTTCTTGTTGTTTAATGAAGAGCATTAATGAGGAATTTTGAGTAAAACTGGTAGATGCATGACAAAAGCATTTCACAGAAGAGTAATAACACTACTCCGTCCTCAGAGGAGCTTTACAGATGTATTTAAATATTAAGAGTGAAGCAAGGATGTACTAACTGCCCAGGTTAAAGGAAGTAAAACCTCCCCCGCCCCCAAGACCCAGGACAGGTCAGTAGCCACCTTTGTTTTAGATCTGTGCTTCCTTTGGGAATTTAGGCCCAGCTCTGTAGAGAGTGAGCAGGCAGCAGATTGCTACATTAGTAACTTTGTGGTTAATCAGGAATAAACACCAAGAAAAATGTCCCAATTATTATAAATAGAGCATCTCTTTTTCTCAATGTCTTACTCTGATAGAAAAAAGGAATATCTGTTCAAAAAAAGAGTAACCCCAAACTATGCAAGTAAGGCATGGTGCTTTGCACACGTACACACACACACACACAAAAAAAATCAGAAAGGAAATTACATAACATTTCCTGCCTTTTCTTTCTTCCATTATGCATGCACGTGCATATGAATCTGTTTATATTTAAATACTCTTTAAATAAATCTTTAAATGTGGGCAAGGATTGTTCCATAATGGAGTGCAGACAAGCAAATCCATAATACATGCATTTTCTGTATTTTCTCCATTTATAGATTGATGAATGGAGAACCAAAATAATAAATAATTTATACTTATAGAAATACAAATCTGTGTATGTGTTAGACAAAGATCTTAGAAATCTTACTTTCTCACCATGTGGTCAGCATAAACCAATTTTATGTAGATGAAAGTGTTCTCCAGTGTTGCCTCCATTAACAAAAACATTTACAATGGAAACAAAGATTTTGAATACAAAGTCAGTTTGCAATTAATAGAGTGATTGCTTTCCCAGATCCTCAGAGATAGCAAGTCCTTTGATAAACACTGATTTCATAAAGCAAATGCCCCCATGATAGAGATAATCTACAGCATAGTTTGCTTTTTTACATCTACATTGTAAAAGGATGACAAAATACCATCTATGTTCTATGTCTTCTTCAGTAGCATAGGTTATTGTTTCAAAACCTAGATCCTATACACTGTGTAAACTGTTTCCCCCTTTCTGGTTTTCTGTCATTTTCTTGGCTTTTTGCCCACTTCCAGGGTCATGCATTGGATTTGAACATTTAATTTTTAAATGATTTATCCTTGAACAAAATAAATGAAAAAAAATCATATCTTAAGAATATTTTAAAAATAATAATAATAATGGTGGCTTGAATGTGCACATGTGAGGACCTGTGTTCTCCTCTGCAGAACTCTTGAATGTGCACATGTGAGGACCTGTGTTCTCCTCTGCAGAACTCTTGAATGTGCACATGTGAGGACCTGTGTTCTCCTCTGCAGAACTCTTGAATGTACACATGTGAGGACCTGTGTTCTCCTCTGCAGAACTCTTGAATGTGCACATGTGAGGACCTGTGTTCTCCTCTGCAGAACTCTTGAATGTGCACATGTGAGGACCTGTGTTCTCCTCTGCAGAACTCTTGAATGTACACATGTGAGGACCTGTGTTCTCCTCTGCAGAACTCTTGAATGTACACATGTGAGGACCTGTGTTCTCCTCTGCAGAACTCTTGAATGTGCACATGTGAGGACCTGTGTTCTCCTCTGCAGAACTCTTGAATGTGCACATGTGAGGACCTGTGTTCTCCTCTGCAGAACTCTTGAATGTGCACATGTGAGGACCTGTGTTCTCCTCTGCAGAACTCTTGAATGTACACATGTGAGGACCTGTGTTCTCCTCTGCAGAACTCTTGAATGTGCACATGTGAGGACCTGTGTTCTCCTCTGCAGAACTCTTGTAAAGCCGGGCAAGGTGGCATTTGAATCTATAATTCTGTAGTGATTGATTGGGACATGGAGACAGAAGAATCCCTGCAAGCTTCTGGGCCATCGAACCTGGCATACTGGCATACTCAGCTGTGAAACAGGGAAACAGGCCCCTACATCAAGTAGGAAGGTGAGAACTGACACCTGAGCTTGTCCTCTGACCTCCTATACACGTTGTGGCAAAAGTATACCCACTATACACATGAACATGCACCTCCGACTGCACACACACATGCACACACACCTCATTCACAAGCACACCTATATTAATGACACCTTCTTATGATTCAGTCCAAACACATAACAAATGTACACTATTAATACCACATAAAATACAAATGCACAAATTCTTTGCTCTAGTACTAGAGGAGCTCAATACAACAGAATCTTGCAAGTCTTCAAATCTGTGCACTGATTTTGGCATATTTTGGATTTTAGCCCAGCATCCTAACAGTGTGTTTCTGTATCACACAGGTAGAAGTGAGAATCTGAGGCTCATTTAACAGTGTGAATTTTCCCAATGTATCACAATTATAAAGACACCTGTGCTTTCTAGCCTTCTGCAGATGCATTCTGAACATGCAGTGTTTGAATAAGCTGTAAGTTCCTGTACTCAGCCTTTATATTCTAATCCATTCTTCACTTAATCTCCATTGCTTTCTTCTTTTCTGTCCCCTCTCTCCCTCCCTCCATTTTTTTTATTTCCTTTTTTGTTATGTTTTTGTTTTCTCTAATGTGTAACTTTAGTCTTCTCTCTTCCTTTACTTCACTTTCTTCCCTCATGTTGCTGAACTTAAAAAAATTGTCTTTAGGTTATAATTTTTCTTAATACCATGGAAATCCCAATTCAAAACTATTATCATTTATTTGCTATCGTCTATCAAAGAGAAATAATATTATCATACCAACACGATATGTAATGATTTCATTTTCTATTGAACATGTTTCCATTTTTACACTAAGAATTATTATTATTTTAAAATCCATAAAGCTCTATGGTCATACTATTTTGTTAAGCAATCGGCCCCATGTTTGGCTCTGCTGTCACCCAACAAGAGACTGGCCGGGCAGCGTGGAAGCGGCCTTCACCGGTTGAACACTGTGGAAGCGGCCTTCACTGGTTGAACACTGCACTGTTTACACGGCGGCCCCGTACTTCTGCTTTACCGCTATGCTTGGATCGTATCGCACTTCTTTTTAGATTATTTTCTTTTTATAATGGAATTTAGTGAGAAGGAAAGTGTGCGCCTTCACTTTGCATTTTCAGAAGGACTTATTGTTGAACAGGATAGGAAAAACACACTTGCCCCTAAATAAGTGAGGTTCTCTCTCACAGAAAAGAACAAAATGTCTCACCTGAATCAAAAAAATAAAGGAAGTCTTTAATGAGGCTTTTGAAGATATCAAACCAACGATATATACTTTTCTAAAGCCAGTGAGTTTCCTACCTTGTGTCGAAGCCCACCTTAAGTTTGGTTGCAAGTCTGGCATAGTGATCCTTTGCAGATCCCATTGCTGAGCCTCAGCCAGGGTGGGGCTGCATCCCGAGACATCTGTGGACCAGAGGAGCTGGCAGGGACCACGGAGCTTTCCATTGAAGTGAGCGCTCACAGGCTAGTGGCAAGAACATTCAACCTGAGGTAACTACTTCTACATATCAACACCTTGTCAGTGGAGGTTTGAAAGCCTCTGGAGAGAAAGGGGACCTGCTTTAGGGAGAGTGAACCCACCTCCCCTGTACCATCTTTGTGGTATAAAGAAAGAGAATGGAAGCCAAGGAGGAGGAGACTATAGTAATAAAACAAATTAAATGGTTGACTTTAGTTATTGGTATTTTACTCCACTATGAATTCCTATGCATTGAGAACACATGATTATCTCACGAGAATTTCATCTGTTTGGGTGAGTGGTTCTAAATGCACTGTTGTGGCATATGCACTTGTGATTCTTTGTGAGGTGCTTTATAAGTAATTTGTGAATAATAATAATTTTCAAGTAGTTTATTTAAAAATAAGTTAGGGCTAGAGATTCAAGGTTAACGCTATAGTAAGTTCATTCTCACCTATTGTTGTTCTCATGTAAGCTTCTGAGAGGATGGATGAGAGACAGATGGATCCCCCAGTGTCCTGGGAATTGGGCAAATACTCAAATATTCACAGAACTATGTCCTATGTATGACTATCATTTGTCATGTGATTTGGGTAGAAACAAAGGCCAAAAACTAAGATCCGTTCCTTTAGGATTTGCATTATTAATAAGTTTTATTTGTCCATACTTGTTCTCATTATAATCCTTATGTACTAAGGAAGCCATATAATTTTATTAATCACCTAATAATGGTGACAGATGAGATCCCCAAAGATATTCAGTTGCTTTTCACATGGATGCAATGGCTCTTACATGCCTGGGATATTTGGCAAAGATGTACTTATTGATTATTTCAGTTTTGATCCAGAGGATAAACTGCTGTGATAACTAGGTTGAATTTATAACTGACACCTATGCTTGGGTTCCTAAGAAGCTTTTATTATAGGAAAGAGTGTTACAAAGGAAGCGCTTATTAAAGTGAGCCCAGAATGGGACTTGAAGTAAGCAGCTTTTGGTTTGCTTTATTTACAAAATTTGGGAGCATTTCAGTCTTGGTGGACATATCTAGGACTTGAAGAAATGATGAGCTAACATTACTTTCTGTATACATTGTTTTACATCCATCCTCTTTTCTAGGAAGTAACTGTACAAAGACAAGTTTCTTGTGTTTACGGCTGTAACGACAGATAGCACCTACAGGACCTCTAACAGGACCTGCTATGGAGTGGGAGGGCAAAAATACTTGTGGAATAAAGTAAAACTCCTTTGCTTTTTCAGAACAAGTCAGTGTCATATCGCCATCATCTCACCCCTCTGCTGACAGCCTTTTTCAGGTCTTCCATCTAACAGGATAGTTCAAAAGAGATCAATGGATGTGAAGTATTGCTTTTTATTTTCCTTAGGGGGAAAGGAAAGAAAAATCAGATACTGTTCTCACTAGCCAACACCATATATTTCTGGTTACTTGACTTACTTGGCAGAAGGAAAGCACAGGTTGAACTGTTTAGAAAAGATAAAGGATCCGTTCTCAAATTTTGAAGACTGGCACTTTTATACATGGCTTCAAAGATGATTGAGCACATAAAGTCTAATGAAGGCAGATTCTGCACAGCCAAGAAACCCTATCTGATGAGCGCCCCAAGTGTGAACACACCACACCATAACCATGTGGAAATAATAGCCTGTGTTGGCAACCAAGGTTTCTGTATAACAAGGGAAGTGCCATTGTTCTTGAAAGTCTAATTTGGTAAACACCTAACACTGCTGACTCATCAGGACTGAAAATCCAATAATAAATCAGCACTGCGATTTAGCACTAATGCTGTAATTCACATTGTGATGTGAGCTACAGCATCAGCCACAACTCAAACAGGTCGCTGAAAGGTGCATTTCATCAGCAAGCAATTTAATTCATATCAAAGCAGATTACCCCAAGTGAGTGGCAACCGGTTACTTTTGGAAACAGTTAACTGCTGGGGGCAATGACTTGTGTTAGCCCCCCATTAAAAGGTAATCACCCACAATCCAGGGTATTTCAAAAGTTGTTTCCTACAATTCCACAGCGAACAATATACAAAACTCACCCAATATCTTTGTATCTTAATCATATTCGGTAATGAAGCCCTTTAGATAACTGGCACTGCTTCTTAGTAGGCCACACATTCTTTCAAGTTACAAATGCTCACAAAAGGTTTACATTGTAAGGGACTGCTTTGGAGATGGGCAGATTTAGTTTGTAAGTACAAAGTGAACATGCAAATTGCCTTATCTTGTGGGATTCACAAACAACCATCATTCAGATTGATTTAATACATGCCTTTTTATCTCTAAAAGTGTTAATTAGAAAATAGGGACAGTTCTCTGAACACTTAAGAGTAATAAATAGATCAAAACAGCATCCATGCTTGAGTGATGGGGCATCTGAAGGCTTTGTAAAGGGATTAATGCAATTGTCAAAAAGACCACAGTATACATATTTAATAGTGTTACCACTCTACAATTACATTCTTACAACTTTATAGTAAGCTTTTCCATATTCCCTATGTTCAAGAAACTGATAGTTTGTACAACTTTTGTCATCATCTTATTTTAATTTTTCTGCCTTGGCCTCCCAAACACATGCTTCTTAGAGAAGATTTTTTAACTAGTATAAGGAGTTATTAGGGGAAGAATTGCACAGAATAAAATATTCTGAAAAATTATGATTAATGATGTATTTCCGTTTGAAGGGTGAACACTAAACCATTTTCTTATTGGCTGTCTCCACTTTGAAATATATCCATAAAATGACAGCCATAGCCACCAAGGCCTCAACTCTGCCTCCACTGTCTAGCTGCACGACCTCAGACAAGTGACTTCATGTATCCGCTCTGGTTTGTCTGCAAACTGAGTAAAATCGTAGTCTCTTTGTCACAGGGCTCCATGGTGGGGATTGAAATAAGATTAAGTTGAATAGCAAGAACTCTGAAAGTTGCTATACTTGAGATAAGTGCTTATAAACCTAGATGGTGATAGCTACTTGGTTTAGCTAATAGTTATCTTAGCCTCACCACCAAAGTGTGTGTCTAAGCGAGACTAGACAAACAACCTCAGTGCTGGGCTAGGCCTCTTGGCATATGAGACTCTGAGGATCTGACTTTCTCTTCTCTTCAATAGGAGGACTTGGGAGGCTGTACTGCCTTTCGGATCCCTCCATTTGTGTATATGCATTCTTTTTCATTTAATTTTCAATTTTTTTTGAGACAGGGTAGCCCCGGCTGGCCTGAAACTCAAAATGGAGACCAGGCTGACCTCAGTTTCACAGAAATCTGCCTATTTCTACTTCCTGAATGATGGGATTAAAGGCCTGTACTACCACACCCAGGGTGTGTATGCATCTTAAAAATACATATTTCTAATTTCAGTGGCCTTCACTTAGCACCCACAAAGCATTTATTAACGACATTTTCATGCACATGTACAGTATACCGTATTTTGCTCACATTCACCCTTTTATTCCCTTGGTTTTCTCCACTTCTCTGCCTGTTAGTCTCCTTCTTCCCACAAATAGTCCCCCTCTTCCTTTTCATATCTTAAAAAGTAGTCTCCATTCTACAAATCTGTGTAAGCTTCATAGGGGCCACGGGAATCTTCTCTGTATCGTTCTGTCTTTGCATGCTATTTAAGTGAGCATTCTGTGTTTCATTACTGCCTTGTCTTTGTACATATGTTGATTTAACTAAAAATGTTCACAGGTAGCAAAATCATAGAAAAGCATATGCATTATGTCTCTCTTTACCACCTGAACTTCCTTCTTTGTCAGAAAATAGTCTTGCTTGTTATTTCAGAGATTTTCTTAGTGTCCTGTCTTTCTGCTTTTTTTTAATGGCTCCTTTCAATTCTTTCAGCATCGTGGTTTCTTTCCCACCACATTTGCGAAACCTCCTTCATAATCCAGAAAGATCTGGCAATCTGGTTTATTCCTGAGATGAGAAGGCCCAGAGAGATGTCCTTGTTGAGGCTTACCAGACGACAGCAGCAGAATGAGGACTGAAGTGCAGGCCTTTGGACCCTTACTCCAGGGTTCTCCCTGCCCCAGGCCTCTTCAGAGAAGCTACAAATTTAAGTAAGTACTTGGCCAAGGCATCATGCTCATACAACCCTTTACCTGGCTCCTTGTTTTTCCCTTGAGGGTGGGAATCCCATACTTTCATGAATGACTCTTCTTTCCACTGGCTCTTTATAGAATGTGCATTGCTATTACTAAGAAATACAAATAGAAACATTCTGGACCTTGCTGGGTTTTTTCCCTTTCAACACTGTTTTTCTTTCTCTGTCTCTGTCTCTCTCCTTAGTAAAATCACAACAGAGTTCGTTGTTTGCACGTATTACATTTTTTCCCACTCTCGTTGTTATAGCTGCCGGAACGAAAACACTTGCTCCAGATACTGAAGATCACTCTGATTCCAGGCAGATAGTTTGGCATTCCTAACTTTGTGCCCTCACATTAAGCAACTACCCTTGATGCTCTTTTAATCCATGAATTTATTGCCCAGTTTCTGCCTCTCCACTTTCCTCCTTGTGCTAGACTAGGACTAGAACCCCACCTGCCCTGGTATTTGGATCCTGTCTTGTTGCTGTCACTGCTCACCAGCCTAGAGGATCCCATCTCTGACTTCAGGCCTCATGACTGGGATTCTCCAACCCTTGGTGGGTAGACAACTCAGGCTGTGCTTCCAGTGTCTTCCAGTGTCTCCAGGAGATCTTTCAATATCACTTTGTTCCTCTGGCAGGAAGCTTAATTCTGAAGCAGGCCAACTGCCTTCAGAGCTACCATCCTAATGCTTTGTTGTCCTTGTGAACCTTCTGCCAGCCCCAACAAATACACCTTTTCTCATGTCATGCATGGGAGACTCCAGTCACTTCTAGAAAGCTTGTGCCAGCGTGGTTAACTGGGCCTACGATGAACAGTTTTATTGGTAGACTCTGCAGTGTCAGATACTTTAGATGGCTCAATACTATCACCCACCTTCTTTAATTGCCTGTGCTGACCGCTCAGTATGAACTATCTTCCTGTATTGCTGATGGTATTTATTTCTTATGCTGGATCCTCTTGTTATTTTCTTTTCACTATCTCTCATTTTGAATTGTCAATAACTTCCATAACTTTCTCTACAAGTTAATGTGACTCTCTGTGGCACACATACATTTATGACTGATCAGTAACCATCTTATGCGTAGATGTCCCAAGGACACATGCATGTTAATGCACCCTTGAAAAGCCCATCATTTTTCAATTTGTAGGCTCTCTTGCTCTTTTATTGCTTACTATTATAAATAGAATGATATTTCTTTCAATTAGGATTAAAGCTTTGTGGTCACAGTTGATTTGTCTTATTTTGTTGCTCCCACATCAGATCTGACGCCGACTTCTCCATTGTTGACTATTTGTTGTTTTTCTTTTTCTTTATTTCAGCCACACTACGCTAAGGTCTTCATTGCCTCTTACTTGAAAACCAAGTTTGCTCACAGGATTTCTCCCTGCTCTGAATTCTTCTTAAACTTATCCTGACTCCAATTTTCTTTTTATTTAGTTCAGTTAACATTTTATTTGTTTATGTGTGAGTGTGCATTTGTGCATGTATGTGTGTGTGCCATAGTGCATGTGGAAGGCAGGGTACAACTTGTGGGAGTGAGTTGATTATCTTTTTCAACCTTGTGGGTCCTGTGGCTCAAACTCAGTTCACCAGCTTGACTGTACATGCTTTCATTTACTGGCTTCTGCTGACATTTTTTATGCCAACATGAAAACAATCTTTCTAGAAGACACTGTCTTTTAAAAATCTAATGTTTTAAATTTATTCTTTGAGAATGTCATACATGTATGCACTGTACTCATTCCTAGCTCTCCTCTTCCAACTTCTCCTGGAATTTCCACCATGTTCTTCTCCCAACTTTGTATCTTCTTTTCTTTATTTTTTTAATAACCCACCAAACCCAATTTGTATTGCCCCTAAACTCATGAGTGTGGGCTAGCCACTGGAGCATGATCAACCTGCCAGGACCACACCCCTACAGAAAACTGACTGGGTTTCCCTTAGCAGTCATCTACTATCAATAGCCTCAGTTAGGAGTGAACCTCTTGTCCCCTCCCCCATCTATGCCAGAATGTTGACTGGCTTGATCTTGTGAAGGTCTTGTGTAGACAATCAGAGCTGCTGTGAATTCATGAATGCAGTGATCCTGGTATGTCCAGAAGATACTGTTTTGCTCTGGTCTTCCCTGACCTCTGGTTCTTACAATCTTTCTGTTTATTTTTCACAATGTTCTCTGAGCCTTAGAGGGAAGGGATGTGATATAGAAGCACCATTTATGGCCAAGAACCTCACACTTATTTATTGTTTGCACACTGAGCTGTTATGAGTCTACGTATTAACTGCTGTCTACTGCACAAAGACACTTTTCTCATGAGGACTGAGAGATGTACTACTCTATGTGCACAGAGATTTGTGCTTACAAGGCAATTTGATACTATGCCCATTTAGCAAAATGATACTAGTAAGTTCACAATTAGGGTCTATGAACTCCCCAACAACTGGTTCTTGGTAAGATTTATACTACCAAGTATAAGATTCCTCTGGTGAAAAAGACCTCAATTCCAGTCAGAAAGTTGCTGGATACCCCACTAACATTTATGCCATTATTGAACCCATAAGCTTTTCTTGATAGGTCAGTCATTATAGCTCAAAGTCTTCACAGTTGGGTAACATTAATGATGACTTTTGCTTACCAGCATTCTACACCTTCTGTTACTATGAAAGTTAGCCAATGGAAACTTCCAGGTCAGTATGGACTTGATTTCTACAAGTCCTGTGACCAAAATGTGTGTTGTCTTTTGCAGTAGGGTCTTACTATAAAGTTCTCATGGACAACCAAGAGCAATGGCAATAGCATGTGTTCTTTTTGAAGTCTCTGAGGCTCTACTACCCTGCAACCTGCCAACCAACAACTTGAAGAGGCTAGATATTCCCGTACCTGGCACTGGATTCTTTATTTGGCAACCTATGGCTTTTAGGAAGAATATTATCCTCCATTTAGAATAACCCCATTTAAACTTTATTATATATACACACACACATATGGAAGCTCATAAAATAGTAGACTTTCACATAGATTTAAAAAAACTGTCATGTGTTAGCTATCTGTCTTCCTCCCGCTTCTTTGCCATATATGCTCACCCCACTCCTTTTAATGCAAAGATATCCATAGGAGCTACTTTCTAAAATCTGGCTGATATAGCATAGGCATATTTAGTCTCACTCTGAAAATTATCTTGGTCAAGTATGTTTAAATTCTACCGAGCACCTAGATGAAGACAAACTGGCACTGTCATTCTTTAAGATATTCTATAATGTTCTTCAAGTTTGCATCTCTAGGTTTATTTCCTAGTAATCCCCATGGAGTATATTCCATGCAACTGAAAGCTTTGCCATTTGTTGGACACACCTGGTTTCATTTGGTACCTTCATTAACGATCATGTTATTGTACTTTCCCCCTCTCTGAACCATCCCTGCCCAGTGAGAAGGAATTAAGCTGGAAAAAAATATCTAACAAGTGCTTTTTTTTTTTTGATTAATCTCATGAAAATTCTAGGTTCCGCATGGATCTGTATAATAGGGTTTGCATGTAGTTTTGAGCCGTACTTGACCATTAAACCAGGATTTTTTATGTCCATAGGTAACTTTAGAAGATGAAACATGACATTAATAATCATGTAGGACAGATAAAATAAATCGAGAAGTTCTGTTGATGGCACACTTAACATGCCCCAGAGTGTAATGGAGTTGTTAAAAAACAAGATCTTAGGCTGCACAGACTGAAACTATCACCTATCCTGTCTCTCAGTTTTGCTTGGATAACAAAAGGATATTGTGTCTGGACTCTCCATTTAAGGAGAAGTGTTGGTAGGAGAGCAGGCAAAAGAAGGCGGATGTGTGGCAAAAGTGTGGACATTATCGAGAGAATAACCTGTAGAAGAAAAGTTTAAGGAAGGAAGTAACTATCTTTTTACATATTTGTGACACTATCATGAACAAGAGGTGTCATATGTGTTCGGTTAAGAAGTAGAAATAGGACAAATGGAATTCTTTGTGGAAAGAGATTGCAAAAAGTCTTTCTAGCTGTTCTCTCAGGTGTTACTGAGGGAGAAATGGATAAAGTGGAGATATTTAAATGCGGGGGAGGGAGGACTACACAGAGAACTTCGGGGGTAAAGGGAACGAAGGCGCTCAAGAGAGGTGGAACCACAGGAGACTGGTATTATCAAGGGAGAAATGGGGAAAATGGGGACACTTCAAAGGATGAAGGCATGGAGAGAGGGTTATACGGGGGAGAGAGAGAGAAAGAGAGAGAAGATAAATAATGCCAAGCTAGTATAAAACACCAGAGGCCATCATATTAGTCCAACTACTTAATGACAAATTACACATACAATATCTCTATAGGACTTCATGTGTATAGTTGAAGGCTACATAAGAAGAAACAGCCATATATGAAAAACCTTCCTTTGAGTTATTGGCCAGGGTGGTCCAAGAGACTCCGAAAGTACACAGGCTATTGCCACAACCCTTGATTGTCTCCTTGAAGACAAACATACTTAAACACAGGATTTGGACGGATGGAGCTGAAACTGACCTGGAAGTCACTTCGCCTTGAAGGCTAGCTTTCATAGCTTTGGAGAGCACAGCTATGCAGACCACTGAGGGAGAACACCAACTGATGGTTCAATACAAGCTTCAAGACCAAATGACCACATCAGTGACAAGCACAGCACATGACATTGGTGTAGTGGCACTTTTATCTTGGGGGCAATCAACAGCTGCCTAACTGGAATAAAAGCTCACTCAATGAGAGGAACCTCATATGTGGTACTATAAATAGCCAAATACACATGACTTTAGAGGTCATAATCTTAGAGAAAATCCCAAGGCTGTCACATTCCTAGATTAATATAATTTCATACTATGTACAAAATATGTATCCTTACATTTGCAGACAAATATTCCAGTCATTACTCATCAAAGACTCTTCTTTTATACCAGACAGAGACTACTACAGAGTACCAGGACTGGTCACATACAGACAGTGACTATGAATTGCCCATTCATAAGTGGCACATCTACAATGCAACCTTTAGACCGAAGACTCATGGAACATAGAACAAGGGGTAAAAAGGACACTAATGAATCCCTTAACTCTCATTAATGAAGCTCCCTCATGCGACAGAGGGCCAGGATCTCAAAGGGTCAAAAATGGACAAAGCATAGAGATTAAGAGTCTGCAGAATGCTGGTCCTTGGACAGGACTCCTATACCGAACTTTACCGAGCCAGGCCCAAAAGAGGGAGCAGAAATATTCTAAGAGCCGAGGAGGACGTGCATGACCATATGGAAATAAGGTCCTACAAGTTCCTGGGGCTCTGCTCAGATGAACCTAGAGCCATATTGGAAGCATGTGTGGGTCCCATGTAAACTCAAGCAGCACAGAACTGGGGAAATGGACAGCAGAACCCAGTCTCAGGTGAAGAAGTACTACCAACTGATGACTGTCGGATGAGGACGAGTAGATATTCCTAAAGTGAGGTACTCTAGGTAGGCTGACTGGACCTCAGTGGATGAACAAGCACTGAAGAATGTCTGGGGACACTAACTTGGCACAATAGGCCTTAACATAGATGACAGGATTGTGTGGATTCCAGTTGTAGGGATTATGGGAGGATCACGGAGGGTAGGAGGTATAAAGATGATTAAGAGTGATTGAGATGTTCTGTATGAAATACACAAAGATTCAATAAAAAAAGAAAATAAACCTTTCTATCAACCTTTTCCACAGAGACAGTAAGACTGCAGCTGGACGGTCAAGATGGACTTAGGGGTACTAGATATTCACAAGCAAAGCTTTGAAGTTTACAATTCTAAAAGGGATAAATAATCTCTTAAGAAGTCAGGTAATTTTACGTTTAAGCAACAGTCACAGTGAACAACATTGGTTTAAACTAAAGTAGAAGTCTTGGCAAGATAAAAGATATTTCCCCCTCAGAAAACTATAAATTGCAAGAGAAATTCCAAAAAATGGGATGGTAGGAGGATCTTTTGAAAACCCCAATCTTTGCTTAGAAGGTGGATGGGGACATGAAAGAGTGCAGAATCACAGGAGCCTTTGGACTCAGATCATTGGGTCAGAGAATTGTCTTGGAGAAACTGCAGTTCATCTGGAAAGGTAGTGCAAATGTCACTGACATGTGAGCTGTGTGGTTGTGAAAGAAAGTCACTGTCATGATGAGGATGAGGACCCTCACTCACTCTGCTGGGACCAGTTCTGAGAGTCTACAGATGGCAGGGCCTTGTTTCTACCACTGTCCATTGAAGTTCACCTGATGGGCCTGATGCTTGCAGCCTTTCCTCTTAACCATGGCTTGGCTGCCTTTATCCCCATCTGTATTCTATTTTCCTTGCACGGTGCTTTGGTTAAACTTGTGGGTGCCAAGCCTTCTCAAGAAGCTGTCTGTCTCTGGCTCCCCATTTGTCTTCAGGTTGTCAATTGCAATTTTGATCAGAGTTGAATTTTATTTCTCACAGCTGCGTTCCCAGTGGCATAAACTGGTCTTCATTGATTCCCTAACTCTGCCTCCCTGGCCCCTTTATTTTCTCTCACCACCTGTTTTGGCTCCAGATCATACTCAGAGTTATTTTATTCCAGGCTGACATGTGTGGCCTTGATGCAACATTACTAGTATCAATGGAAAGAAAAAGATTACCTATAATCTTCTCATAAGTCAGAAACAGTAGAAAAAGCATGAGCAAGTGTAATTTATCACCCTGAGAAGTGGGCATGTAATTACTTGCAAGGCTGCTTTTAGTTTACAGCATAGCTTTCTATTTCTATCCTCAAACATTTTCCTTGCATCAAAGTTTTGGAGAATTTGGCACACTTGCAAATGCCTTGTGCGGATGCTTTTGCAAAGTCAAATGCACGTCATTTCAATTGACATTGCAACTCTCTGTAGTTAAGGCAGAGGGCATGAGTGCTTGTACCTCAGATGCTTTTGGCTAGAAGCTTAGCCATGTTTTTGTTGCCCAGTAAACTACAGTGAAGGGTGAAGTGGATTAACAGATAGTATTTATATAGATTACACTCTCAAGTAACTTTTTACAAAATTAGGTGTCTTTTGGTGTTGTTACTGAAGTACAAACATTGCATTTGTCTTACATTCATTCATGTATATTTAAGAGAAACATAAAATGAGCTTGGTATCTCAGATATTTTAGATTAAATTTGTTCTTAAATTTCAGTTTCTTTTTGAGACAAGGACTTGTGTGTTTCTGACTGGACTTGAACTCACTATGCAGTTGAGGCTGGCCTTAAATTCTTGATCCTCCTGCCTCAGCATCCTGAGTAGTAGGATTATAGGCATATGGCACTGTTCTGCTCCTTTTAGAGTTAGGATGAGAGATTTTCTGTCTGAAAAGTTTAGAGATTTCTGAGATTGAAAACAGGGATCTATGGAATACTCTCTTCTCATCAAGTTATTTTATTTAATACAAATATCCAATCAAAGCAGAACAGGCCCACAGTCTTAACTTAGCTGTTCTGGGCATGACCCAACATGGTCACCTATCCCAGGTCTAGCCATGTTCCTTTAGAGCTGGCTACCACCATGTAAGTGGTAAGGAGCGCCCTTGGCTCCTGCTCTTTCCTGTTTGCCTAGAGGACATCCTCATGCACAAAACACCTTAGGGCTATTTCCCATGCAGAGAACTGTCAATAGGACTATTTTAGGGGAAAAAAATGGGCACAGCAAATAATTAAGCACATATTTTACATAGTGACTGAATTTTAGTTATATGAACTAATGGTGGGTACTTGTGGTCTGTGTCCTTGAAAAATCAGTTTGTCTTTTTAAAATCTGAGAATACTCAGTAGTTATAATGAAACTGCTTTGATAGAAATGAATTCAAGACCTTGAAGCTGTTGAGTTCTCTTGGCCTATCTTTCCACACCTCTTCAATTTATCTTTTTTTGTGCCCAGTTTATACTGAGGATGGACTGAATTAATAATTAGCTAGATTCATCTTACCAGCACAGAGGGACTGCATTCTCTTTCTAGATTGCTGCCTAAGAGACTCCGTTTCTTAGCCAGGGTAACTGATTACGCACTTTAGTGCAGAACTCTTCCTTTCCCCACCAACTCCTGCTGGTTCTTGTCTATATTTAGAAGAAAGGTGAAAGAAGATGATGACAATGTTGTTAAACATGCAATTGTCTTAAATTAACAAAATTTCCCAACAACCCCTACATGAAATGTTGTGTTCTAGACTCCGTGGGAATATCATGATGCCTGTTGTCACTGGTGACTTAAAGTGCACTAGACTGTCTATGGCATTGGCCTTTCCCTCAAGAATGGAGAGTTGGCATCAGATTTCTCCTAGAAAGGTACACTGCAATGAAGATCTGGGTCACTTTTCTATGAGTCTGAAGCTCACTGAAGGTCTCAGGCCAACCTTAATTCAGGAGGGACACATGGTGCCCTGTTCTGGCTGCTCTGGCTCAGTATCATAATTTTTGGGAATTTACTGGCATCCTTCTTCTACTGTATGTGCTGTATTGCATAACACCTCCCCCTTAGGAAAATGTGCCACAACTAAAATCAATGACATGACTGGGACATCAGTGTTCTCACAAGAATGATCTTATATAACTTTCACAAGGGACATTCTTCTACATAGCATGATTTACCAAAAAATTGACAAATGTTAAGTTCTTTAACACTCAGATATTTATACATTTGTTTGCATTTTATTTTCTGAATTCCTTTATTTTAGTCTTTAATATTTCTTCTGTTATACAATCATTCAAGTATAGTTTTTCTTGAAACATGCTAAATTCAATTCTACCATAAAATAGGAGATATGCAGATTAGATATTTGGACTTCCTCTTTAGTTCATTATAGGTATGATAATGTAGCAAAATGCAAACAATATTTTGGCAGCTCATATGGCTTAGATAACATCATGGCTGTATATGACAACAAGAACTGACATTAACATTGAAGACAAATTCCATCATGTCATGGATAATTTGTGATCTCCAGCTTTGGGATGTTAAGCTTTTAGATCAAGACAGGGTCTATATGATGTCTATTATAAATCAGAATAAATTCTAACCTTTTCTTTAGGCAATTTATTATTACTACCAGTCAGTAATGCCAAACCATCTTTAGTGACTGAAAAAGAGAAGTCTAGAACAAATTATCTACTATGTGATTGAATAATTTCTCAAAAACTTGATCTTGTGTTCACATTTATTTCTGAAAACTGGATCAATCAAAGTTAAGTAATTTCGTCTTAAGATAGGTGTGTGTCTATTTTTATGCATCTGTCATTGGTTAACTGTTTGGTTGGAAAAACTGGGGAATAAAACTCAGATTAGTGGCTTCTCATCATGTGGTGAGGTCAACTTCCCTCTTTTGTAAACTGTAAATTTTATTCCAGACCCCAACCTATGTCATACACATTTTCCTCTAACCAATGAGGATACTATGAATTACTCAAAGCCAATCCATACGTAAGTACTTGTCCCTAGCTAGGAGGTTCCATCACCTTGTCTCAAGAACTTCTTGGACATGTGTAGACAGACATGTCTAGATATAACAACACACACATAAAACAATTTCTCATCATGTCCCTAATCAGACCTTCGTGGAGAAAACCACTATGAAACACTGAGCTGTTTGTATCAAAGATGCTTTTCAAGACAGCTGTAGATTTTATTATTTTAAAAACTCTGGATGAGGGTATTGGATTAGACAAACTTTAAAGTCCTTCCAGCTCTAAGTCCTTCCAGCTCCCTACAGCCTCCAAGTGCATTGATTAACATACATAATGTAAAACAATGTAGTTTTATAAAGCAAAATTGGCAGGAAGGGAATATTCTCTCAAGAAAAACTACTTTCTGTGAGTCTTCCTTTTAAGCTACAAAAAAAAAAGGTGATCAAATAGAGCTCAAAAATAATTTCTGGGCTTAGACTTAAAATTCTTTTATCTGGAACAGATTATTTCATTCCACAATTAGAAATGAGATCCAAAATGCAAATATTACTCAGAGAGATAGCACACTGCTTCATATTCACACTATGTTGTTAACAACTGCTATAAGAGCCATTTTACAGAGTAAGTTTGAGAGGGAGAAGCATACCTTATTCAAATATATGAAGATGATTTTACAAATCGTATCCTATTTTATTCTAGTCCCAATTCTGCCAACCCTTCTGGGTATGTAGCAGTTTTAAAGACAGCACTTCAAAATTTGAAGAGGGAAAAAAAAGCGAAAACAGCTTAAATCAGAATATAACTCATAAGCTTTCACAAAACACATTTTCATAGTTTTCCAGTTTGTTGTATTTTCTTGAGAAGGAGTGAATAGTCTAGAAATCAAAAGTACAATAAAGTATCAAATATACACTATTTTATTAAAGCTTTGCACCTCTTTTCCTAAATTGTCTTAGTTCAGATCAAATCTCTCTCACACCTAAATTTGGGAAACAAGGTATTTATTGAATTTTTTTGGCCAGAAGAAAATTTGTTCAGTATTTGAAGATTATTCCATTTGGAATTTTACTCAGTTAGGCAAGGATGTTATTTTGGTAAAAATAAGATTAAGTAGGAAGAAAGGTACTCTAGTTTGCCTTCAATTGCTATGACAGAACTCTGCCCAATACGAACTTGGGGAGGAAAGGGTTTATTGGATTTACATCTCCCAAGTCAGGGTTCATCACTGAGGGTGCTTAAGGTAGGAACTCAGGGCAGGAACCTGGAGGCAGGAGCTGAAGCACAGGCTATGGAGGAATGCTGCTTAGTGATTTGGTGCTCTGGTTCATGCTCAGCCTGCTTTCTTATACAACACAGGACTACCTGCCTAGAAGTGACACTGCCCAAAGTGGGCTAGACCCTTCCACACCACTCAGCAATCAAAAAAAAAATGCCCCATAGACATGGCCACAGGTCAGTCCAATGGACGCAGTTCCCTGATTGAGGTTCCTTCAACCCACTTGTGTCAAGTTGACACTAAAGCCATCCACCACAAAAAGTAAATTTGCAACTAAATTTTGAAGTTTCAGAATTATTATTCTTTACTGTAACTATGTGTGGAACAAGAGAGTTGGGGCTCCAAGTATGTTGGGGGTATGTAGGTGCGATATGTTAATCAGTATTCTCTCTCTGTCTCTGTCTCTATTTCTCTCTCCATCTGTCTTTGAGACCTAGGATGATGTTGAACTCCCAGTCCTCCTGCTTCCACCTCTCAAGTGCTGGGATTGCAGGCGTGTATTACTATGTACTGCATAAATTATACATCTTGATGTAAAGTTTACTAACAAATACCATTAAATCTTGCCCCTTCTTGGTTTGACTGCCCCAGTCACACTGGACCATGTAGATGACCTCTCCTGGGTCATCTGCTGGACCCTGAACCTCCTGAGATCATTTGAATAGGAATGCCAATCAAAGAATGCCTAGGTATCTTGCAAAGAAGTTTTCCGATGCTCCAGCTAAAAAACATTGGTTATTTGATCCACAGTGCTCCAGAGATGTCATGGCATTGAAATGACAGTGAAGAGCAAGGACTGCACATCCTTGACTGTTTTATGGGGCCAGTTGAGTACTTTTCATCTGCGAAGCTGAAACTGGAAAAAGCTAGCAGTCTCCATCATTCTACTCTCTACTCTGGCCCTCATCTGGGGCCGGTGTTTCTGGTTCTCCACCAGCCCTTGACCTTGAGACTAGATGCCTGCCCGATCCTTTCTCTGGTGAGAGCAGCTGTTACACTTGGCTCATTTAAAGGCCTTTTAGGTTTTAGGAACTCTTCTCTGAGATCATTTTATTTATCTTTTGAATATTAGGTGACCAGACCTTTGAAAAATTGATATTCTTTTCCCTCTATAACTATAAACTGAAAACTTCACTCGCGAGAATATGGTATCCTGAAAGACTAGGCTTTCTTTCTTCTTAACTTCCCATATAATCAAAAGGAGCTAATGAATTCAAGTTGCTTGTAACATTTTGTGTGTTTCTGAGTTGAAACCGAATTCCCAAACAACCAAAAAAACTGCAATTCAGGCAGTGATCCTCTGTTTTCTTGCTGTTAGAAAAATGACTCTTAGAGTGAGCTCCTGGGTTCTACTCCCATGATTTAAGGTGACATAACAAGTTGCACTGATTGCATTTTAACATGTAAATTATTTTGAAGATTCTGAAGAAAAGTAATGGCTGAGTTGAGTTTCACTGGAGATGTAACTTGTAGAATTATGTACACTTGATTCTACCATGTTAAAAACTATACAGCATACTCGATGGATTGTAGCTTAATTGTAGAAATGATACAATAAAAGTGTCCTTCATCCTTTCATATTAGAATTTAGGTACCATGAGCAGAACATAATTATTCCAGTTGGAATTTGGCCAGAAGCCGGGGATTAAAACCCCTTAGTGTTATGAAAAGTTCCATGGGATGTTTAATGACTAGAAATAGCCAGAAGCTTAGATTTATGGCATCCAAAAATAGTACCCCTAGGAGGGTTAGTTCACCAGGTCATGCTGGGGCACAGTTTGGGCAATAGTCAAAAAATTCCATTTATTGAATCTTAAACATAATTTCTAACAGTTCCGGGTTGGAGATTTGTATTTGAGTGCTACTTAACAACTTTTAGCAGCTTCTTTGTATGTAGTATGCCACTGCCACTCAATAAATGTACAGTGATAAAGAAAAATGTCAGGTACGTTTGAATGACGAGGTCAGTTGAAGACAGCAGAAGAGTGAGGACCAAAGACCAAAGAAATCATTGGCCACTGAGGTGGCTAGGTGTGTGATATGTCTCAAAGGCAGTAGAAATACCTTGCTTTGGTTGACCTATATTTGCAATTTTTAAAAATGAATTTTTTGTTCTTTTTTAACCAATAGCTCCCTATTTCATAAGAGATGTGCTTGACTGTGACTACGTGGAACTTGGCTATCCTATGGCTCATAATCAGATCTGAGCAACTCAGCAACTGTTGTAAGGAGTTTTGGTAGAAATGCAGAGGATGTTTTCAAGGGAAGACACTGGAGATTAAATCTCTTATCAGGGACAAGTTTACGGAGATGGAAGGATGGGACCAACAGAGCCCACCTTTGTAACCTGAATTGTATCCTTTCAAAATTTGTATGTGAAGCCCTAACTCTCAGTGACCAAGAATGTGATTATGTTTGGAGACAAGATCTTTAAAGAGGCAAGTAAGTTAAAATAGGGTCATTTAGTTGGGCTCTACTGCATTCTGATTTATGTCCTTAGAACAAAATTAGAATATAGACAATTAGATTGAGGGGTGACATGTAAGGAAAGAGGGAGAAGGCAGCTACCTGCAAGCTCCTCTAGGGGAGGCCTTTGGACGTTTAGCTTCCAGAACATCTAGAAAACATGTTCAATTAAAAAAAATTGTTTTTGATTTATGTTTATGTACATGTGACTGTGTGAGTATAAGCCGTGTGTGTATGTGTGTGTGTGTGTGCCCACAGAGGCAAGAAGAAGGTATCAGATTCCCTGAAACTGGAGTGACAGACAGTTATAAGCCACCTGATAGGAACTGAACATGGGTCCTCTGTAAGAACAGCAAGTGCTCTTAACACTGAGCCATCTCTTTAGTCCCAAGGAAATACATTTTGTTGTTCATGGTGTTTTGTCATAGTTATCTTGGCTGCCTAAAATATTGATTCTTCCTTGGATGGATTGTATCAAGATTACTAGATGATTCAGCTTTATGTGAGGATTAATTTTTATCTAAAGTTAGATCTTTTCTTGGATCTTTCCAGCTCCAGGGCAAACCCTCTGAATAAGGACCACAATCTCACAACAGTTTTGTAATGTATTAAATTAATAATGGTTTTGGGGCATAGTGATGGCAGAGAAAAATTATTACTAGGACCAAGTTGCAGTAGCTGTGTGACAGTGGGTGGCTGCCAATAGCTATGCTAAACTATGTGTTTCAAAAGGTAGAAGAAAGAATTTTGAGTTTTCTCTCTAAAGATAGGATGAACATTGAGGAAATTGATATATTTAACCCAATAACCCAATTTAAACATCACATAATGTATACAAATATCAAAATGTATCATCCATTAACATGGACATTTTTTTTTCAGTCTTTTGTAGACAGAATCTCCTTGTAACCTCAGCTGGCCTGGAACTGGCTATGTAGACTGGTCTTATTCCCACAGAGATCTGACTGTCCCTGCCTCCCAAGTGCTGGGATTAAAAGCATGTGCTACCACGCCCAACTCACATACAAATTTTATGTTCTCATTTACTGGATTAAAAACAAAAAGAGAGACAGAGTGAAAAGGGTGGAGGAGGCAGAGGATGATGTGTCAGTTTTAAGTTAGGAAACAATGCTAATTTTGGTGCTTATTAATTGACAAAGTATGGGTTAGTTGGCTAATATTTCATACTAAAATAGAGGTACATGTACCTTCACTGATTATAAAATGGTTAATTTAGCATGACAGTCCTCTGTTGGGCACTTCTGATGCATAAAATGATTTTTTTTTTTTTTTGGTGTATGATCATTTCAGAATAGGTTTGCTGAGACTATGAAAACTTTAGCATCAATAAGCAATGAAAGGCTACCTGCACTAACATTTTTAAGTATAAATGTAAAGTAACAAGTAAGGCTATGTGTGTTTAAAACCACTATTAGTTGTTAATAATCAAACTGAAGCCTTTTGGCACAGTGGTTGATGTACTGCTTGTAGAACTCTGAAGCCCTGAGGGCAGGATAATTTGCAATTGCCAAACCACTGAGAGAAAATTTCAACTATGTGGAAATATAAATATTCAGTATTAGAAAAGATAACTAAGAATAGGCTAAATATTTACCATGTTCTTTTCTTTTTAAATCACAAGAATTCTCTGGATGTTTCATAATTTCTACTAGGTGATAGGCTGGTAAACATGAGTGGTGGTAAGGAATTGTTTTCTTTTCCTAACCAAAACATATCTTACAATTTATATAGTTGTGAAATATGGCCTTCTTCCCCTCTTACCCAAAACTTTGTTTTGCAATTATTTTATTTTACTAAGATACTGGTAATGCAATTTAGTTTCCCTTTCGTTAAATATATTAAAAATATGATGTTAGACATGAATATAAGAAATGTAATTTGTACAGCAAATTAAGGGACACTTAACATGACTTGGAGAAGTTCTGCAGAGGATTAGAAGTGTGCAGACAATGAAATGTTCAAGGAATCCCGACTGTCACCATTTCAAAAGGAACTTACAGCAGGTACAGGAACTGCATCTTGAGAGGCATGCCCCAGAGAGACATTAATGCAAAGTATTTTCTTTCAGCTCTTCTCTTCCCACTTAATCCTTTTGTGATTTACACACCAGGAGATTTTCAAAAGGAATGCTAGTCTGGAGATGGTGGTTTCTCAGAACATTCTGTCACTCATGGTCCAGGCAGGAAAATGGAACCCACTCTCGATTTTTCAGAGATCTGGTTGCAGAAATGATAAAGTGTTGACAGGTGAGAGTGAGTCAACCCAGAAACAGCACAATGCTGCCTCTTCCTTGATTAGGACACAAAGACGAAACATAGCTCATGTGGCTCAGCACCAAGAACTACCTCCTTAACAGCTACAAACTGTGAGGGGCAGGTTTCTCCAGTGAGAGTTAGAAACACGGAGAAGAGAAGACTGACACATTGCCAGGGGCAGGTCAAAGGGGATAAGTGGTAAAAATCTGATGGACTCACCTTCTTCTCCCAGGATTCTGCCAGTACCTCCCTTCACCACACCCTTCAAAACTCAGTTGGCAAGGGTGTCTGGGAAATGTAGTAACAGAGATACAGAGGAAAGGATGGTATGCCGATTGTCGATGCAAAATAGTTGGTTTTATTAGTCTTCCTCTTGACTTACTTTAATTTTATACTCCTTAAAACATGGTACATTGAAACTCACTTTTAGACTACATGAAAACTGTAGATTTTGTTCTGTTTTGCAATGAGATGTTTAATGATAAATTTAAAGTCCCCATAGGCCTCAAAATTGGTAATGTTCTGAATGCTAATGTGGTTGTAGAAATGCGGGAAGCAGAGGCTGAGGAAACCATAGTGATACCTGTGGCCACATTTGAGTTTCAGACCCAGACTCTGAATATTCTTCAGATTATCAGCTCCCCACTTGTTAGGTGATATTTCGACTTCAGCAATTTTTGTACTAATGAATTCCTTTCTTTCTGCCTGTCTCATTAGGACACTCCATGCTTTCCAGAAACACAGCGAAGTTTAATAGAGATACAGCCATTCCACTGCTGCTGCTATGATCAAGAAGCTACAGTCAATCTTGTTTTCTTCAAGCATGTCATAAAAGCCCCTTTTCTTCTGATTAGCATTCTTGAACACAGTACAAGCTGATGACTTGCTTGAAGTCATTCACTGGAGGGATACAGCACCTACTGCACGTGATGAAATGACATAAGGCATATGAACTGCTCATTATAGTCTAATTAGTTTGGGCTTTTCATTTCATTTTATGTCCTGAATTGAACCTGACTCAGTGTGATTTTGAGTTGGAGTTCATCATGTCTGCTCCCTGCCATGCAAGTTTTGGTGTTTTGCTTGCTAAATTCTGTGGTTATAGGAATAGTTTTTCTTTTTCTCTAGGAACTGGTTAGATAGAAGGACATTAATATGAATCAACAAAGTCTAGGCTATTACATGCTCCTCTGTGATATATTTGATGTGATTAAGCACCTAAAATTGTTGAAGTTTTTCAAGTAGATTTGGCCATAACAGCCATCCTAGTCATTTAACTCGAAGCTTCATTTCCTTATAATGCTCAGAAAGAAACCACACTAGCTTTTGAGATATACTTCAAAGGCAAAGGGGGAAAACCTGGGTGAATTTTTGGGTAATCTTAACTGCACTGGGGGCCTCCTGAAAGCAGAGTATCTTGCACCTCAGGCTGTTTGCAATGGCTGTTAAGGTAGCAGATAGACCACATGCTGATTTGTTTGAGGTCAGTGTTTCAGGGGTTGAAGGAAAAAGGTTATTATGACTATTTGTTTTGAAGACAGGCATACTCCATTGAATTGTCCTCACATTTGACTCAGTGGGCATGCAGACATTACTTCTTTACTTCTTCATAAAAAAGCTACAGTAGGGCTGGAGACATGGCTGAGCAGTGAAGAGCACTGGCTGTTCTTGCAGATGACCTGAGTTCAATTCCCAGCACCCACAGGGTGGCTAACCACCATCTGAACTCCAGTTCCAGGGGATCAGACACACCCTCCTGACCTCTGAGGGCATTGAACTGCGGCATGGGTGCACTTACACACATTCAGGCAATGCACTTATGCACATGAAATAAAAATAAGAAAAAAAATATTTTTTTAAATTGCTATGGTCATTGGCTAGTTTTAGTCTTCCTTTTTAAAACTGAGAAACACTGACTAAATGTAATGTTCAAAACAATACTCCATAAGTATATTTTGGTTAGTACTCTCATGAGTTTTAAAAAATTGTTTATCATCTGGAAAGCAAAGATTACCTTACATTCACCTTAGAAAATACTCCAGGGGCTTTGTCAAAAGATTGTTCCTTGGACCCACTGTGACAGGACTGCTCTGTCTTGAGGCTGTCTCATGAAGAAGGCCTCCTGGAACATGATTAACAAAACAAGTTTGGATAAAATAGGTTTCCTCACATTACAGTGTTCACCCTGCAAGTTATAATAGAATTACACTGCCTAATAGTTTTGTTGAAGATGGAGATAATATGTAGGTAATATGTGTGTTGCTGTCCCTCTGCTTAGGGCCAGCTCGAGGTGGATGCAGGGTCTCTGCCAAGAGGGTTGAGAGGCTCAGAGTCAGAACACAGACACACCGGGAGCTGGGTGGAAACAGGCGAAGGGCGAGCTGCTGCAAACTCATTTATTCAAGGAAGTGCAAGGGGTTTTGTGGGCTTGGTTAGCCAATCGTCCTATGGGGTGGTTCCCAACTGCAGCCAATAGTAATCTGTCCCTGGGTAGATCATCCTGGTGCAGGTTCTCTCCAGACTCGGGTCAGAAGTTGGTGTCACGCCTGGCCTGAGCAGAACTCCATGTCCACAGGAGCCATTTCCTTATGCCTCATGGTAGGAAGCCATTTCTTTGTGTCTCCTGGCAGTTGGCCTGGCTAAGGCCCACACTGCAGTATATCATACATATGTGTAAAATGGCTAGAATTGTAGCCTTCAAAATATATTTACCATGTTGGGTTCCTTCTGAAGCAATCTACTTTTACAAGATTCTTCCCCTAAATATCTTCAAGGAACTCCATGTGACTTGGTTGCTACAGTCCTTGTATCTGTGATACACCCTGTCTCAAGATGCTTTTTTGTGATAGAGGGGTTTATCTGGTTTAATTCAACTTTTTTCTAATGATCATCATGTATGGTACCAATAACTAAGATTTATTGTGGACTATTTTGAGTCTACTGTACTTTCCCCCTTTCAAAGTTCACAGATATGTTAACATTTTTATAATATTCACTGACCAACTTGTTAGAGAAACTAAGTGAATATCTGTTTTATTTATTTAAGTTTTATATTCTAACTGATAGTTCTTTCTTTCTGCAATAATTTGTTGAAAGCTTGTGGTTAGGTAGTATGTAACCTTTAATTCAGCTATTGTTAGCACTTTTGTATGCCAGAGAGAGGTTCTGAAATTTTCAGTAGGCTATGGACTCTTAATAGGGATTCTTAATTGTTCCCTTAGTACTTGAGAGCCATCCTGACATCCGAGTTATATACATTTCTCATGCATAACCTTCAGCTCAACAGTGAAGAAAAGCATTTGTCCCACACCTCATGCAGGGAAAGGAAGTGAGAGTCTTAGAAAGATATTTTTAAGCTTACATTGTCAAGGATTCTTAAGGGATTGGTCTTGGTTAATTAGCAATTAGTCAAATGAGTACCAAGTTCTTGATAAAATATTGTTAGGGAAATTGGGAAACAGAAGGTTACCCAAGCCACTAACCCACTCTTTGGGGAAGGGGAGGATGTGGGAAGAGAGGGAACACAGGAGCCAGAGGTGCCCATGGAGGTGCCTGCTGCTGCAACTCCCTGTGTCCTCTAGGGTATTACACAAAACATTCTGTCTTCTTCCCTGAACCCCAGTTCTATGGGATGGGAAAGAGCTAAAATAGGATAATTAAAAACTACTGATATGTTCATATTGGAAATGGAGAATGGCATGAAAACAGAAATCTTTGTTTATAAAGACAGTAAGATTAACTTGCTACCATCTGCATTTGTAGAGAGATCAGGCTCTTGTGACCCTGGCAAAACTACACCTGCTTGCCAGGCAGGTATAAGTGAGGGGTGATGCCAATACAATGAAAGAGACCCAGCCCTCTGGGTAGCATGGGGTCAGAGCCCCTGCACTGGAACCTTAGTGAGTTGAGCATAACCAGTGCCTTGTGTTAGTTGGTGTGAGTCTTCCTGTGAGTGGTAGGTGAGACACACTAACAGTTTTCAAACTTGCATCCACTGAGTCAAAATGTTAAAAAGAAAAAGAAATAAAAAAAAATAAAAAGAAACAAAACTGAAATAAAATCTTCAGAGGGAAGAGGCCAGTCCCAGTAAATGAACCGTGGCTTGAGGGTGCAGAGTCCCCCTCTTACTTCACAGAGCTTGTATGTATTGATATTGTTGAAGTGGAGACCCCTCCTTCAGGCTCCTGGATCATGTTGTCTTTCATGAGCCTGGCTTAAACTCACTGAGAAATGATGAGAGGAAATTTTATGGTTTAACAGCTGATAAATAGAATATTTTCTTCAATTGTTGCTCTTCGATGTTTATTGGTCAACTTTAATTAAATTTATTACATATAACTATGTTTGTAATTGGCATTATATGACAAAATACATGAGCTATCAAATGGTATTGACTTTTATATCAAATTCATCCTTATCAGTGTATAGCACAGTGGCTGGTGGGTAGAGGAGACAGACCTGACTTTCCACTGACCTTTCCACTTAGAGATTTTGTCATTTCAATCACTTGGCCTTTATTGGCTTCAACTTTTCCTTTCCATAAAATGGGAATCATTTAAGCTGTACCTACCATTTCATGAATGAACTTCTGAAATATAACGTGTAAATACACAATGAACAATATATTTGCCCTCTGTGATCTCTCCTTCCTTTCCATGCCTGATTTCTTTTAAACAATGGTCTTGGTCTGTTATGCTACAGTCACACAATACCTGAGATGGAGTCATTTTGTATAAATTATTTCTCATTGTTCTACAGGCTGGTAAGCTCAAGGACCCCGCTCCAGCAGATGTGAGAATGTCTTCATGTGGTGTCCTCCCAAGCAAAAATAAGCAGTGAGCAAAACATATTAGTGTTTTCACAAACTACAAGATGTGAAAGGACCGGACAGATTCTTGAAGCTCTTACAGAAACATTAATCATGTTTCTGAGTGGGAAGTGACTAAATCATTAGTTTCTATATGAATTTGGGAAAGGTCCATACACTCAAAGTACAGTAACAATTGTGCTTATATGATTCCATGAATAAATCTCATTTATACAAGTAAGAAATATTTTAATAAGGCATATAACTAAAATTTCATTTTTGGAATCTTCCAACAAGGCATGTCTTTATTTAGGAAGATTCAGTTATTTAAAAAAATAATACATTAAAATATTTCTACTAATTATTTGAAAATTTCATACAATGTGTTTTGATCATATTCTTCCCTCAACACATTTCTCCAGCTCCGTTTCCCTAACCCCTCAACTTTGTGACCTCTCTTTTTTTTTGAAGGAAATCAAGTTCAATTTGTTTTACTCAAATACTCTCGGGTATGGGTCCATCACTGGAGCAGCTTGGTCACACCCTTAATGAAAACTAACTCTTCCTCTCCTGGAAGCTATCAATTACAATAGTTCCTCAGTCAGGGATGGGGCTTCCTGACCATCCCTCCTTTCCAAGCTGGGATTTTTGTCTGACTTGAGCTTGCCCATGAGTTGATGCTTTCTGTCCCAAGTGCTGTGAGTTCCTATGTACGGCCCTGCAGTCTCCAGAAAACACCATTATGCGAAAGTCATCTGCCGCTGGCTCTTACAGTCTTTGTGCTCCCTTGGAAGGTGGGATGTGATATAGATGTCCCATTTAGGGCTGAATTTTCTGCAATCTCATATTCTCTACATGTTGACTGGCTGTGGGTTTCTGTGTTAATTTCCATTTACTGCAAAAAGAAGCCCCTCTGATGAGAGTTGAGAGACAGACACATTACTACCGATATAATGAAATGTTCTTAGGAATAGGTTTAATGCAATGTCCATTTAGCAGAATAACAGTGGAAAGTTCTAACGGATGGCCTATGATCTGTCTATCCCAGGTTCTTGGCCCTGGTAACAGGCCAGGTCAGGTTTCACCTTGTGGACTAGGCCTTAAATCCAATCAGAAAGTGTTAGATTATTCGTCCCACTATTGTGCCAGTGGGTATATCTTGCTGGGTGAGTCAGATTGTGCCACAGGGGTGGTGGGTTGACACCTGACTAAGGCTGACAACTGTTTTTTTTTTTTTTTTCTCATAGTATACATAGCATTTTCTTGTATAATGAAAATCAGCCAATAGGAATGAAGATTTGAGGTCAGTACCAACTTGATTTCTCCATGTTCTATCTGTGACTCATGGATGTGGTGTCTTCAGCAATAGGGTCTTACCATCAAGTTCTGGAGGGAAACCAAGAGCAATGATAATAGTCTGTAATGTTGGGGGGGCCTATGGTACCCTACTGGCCAACAGCTCCAAAACAGCAGCCCATTCCTGGCACTGGTCCTTTTATTTGACAGGCTGTGATGTCCCCACATTATAGGGTAACTCCATTTAAGCTCTTTTTATATATGTGTATGTGTATATTTACAGAGCTTTCTGTAGTAGCAGGTTTCCACTTGACTTGCCTTTAGTGTTGGTTATTCCTCCCTGTACTCAGTCCTCCACCCCACCCTCCACACCCTAACCCATTTAATCCTCTTTGTTCGATTAGTCCCCTTCACTTTATATCACTGCATTCTCCCTCCTCTCCCTGGAAGCACTTCCTACTCCTCCCACCTCCCTGTGTCTTCTCACTAACTCCCTGAGCTCTAAGGCTTTTCCATGCAAAACACACATATCTAAAGGTTCAAAGCTAGCATTCATGAGAGAGAACATGGCCTTTGTCTTTCTGGGTCTGGGCTATTTCATTCAGGATCCTAGATTTCAGCACCATCTACTTACCAGTGCATTTCATTTTTCTTCACAGCTGAGTAATATTCCACTGTGTACTACATTTCATCATCCATTCATCAGTTGATGGAAATATAGGTTATTTTCATTCCTGGGCTATTGTGAACACAGAGCTGCAATGAACATGTATGACCAAGTATCTCTATAGACATAGAGTCCTTTGGGTATATGCCCAGAAGTGTTATAATCAGTTCGTGAGGTCCATTCCTAGCTTTCTGGGGAACGTTCACACTGATTTCCATAGTGGCTGAATCAGTTTCCACTTCCACCAGCATGAATAAGTATTTTCCTTTCCCCACA